>MU383213.1:0-72084 GCA_022495125.1 Xylaria acuta | reverse complement strand
CCTAACCCTAACCCTAACCCTAACCCTAACCCTAACCCTAACCCTAACCCTAACCCTAACCCTAACCCTAACCCTAACCCTAACCCTAACCCTAAAAAAATTTTAACTAAGTTAAAAACTTGAACATATAGTAATCCTTAACTTAAAAGCTTTATAAATTTAAAAATTTATATTAAAATTAAAGGGTTATAATAACTAGCTCTATTAAATAAATTACCTGCTTATACTAAAATTTATACAATATATAAAAATTTAAGCCATATAATAAAACATTATATATAATTAATTAAAACAATTAATCAAAAATCGCTTAAATTTAATAGCTAACAAGCCCGAGCTTTTTACTTATATTACACATTAAACAAGAATATATTAGATTTTACGCTTAAGTATAAAGCTTGTTAACGGCTATAACAAGCGCTTTTAAAACGTTTATATATTATAGTATTAAATTTTTATTAATCTTTTATATAAAATAAATATATATTTAATAGTTTTACTATAATCTTAATTAGTTATATATAATATTTTTTATTAAAAGTATATAAAAAGCTTTATTTTTTAGTAGCAATAGCTTTAAATTTAATATACCCCTTTAAAAATAGCTATTTTAGTTGTTTTTTTTTATATTAATAAGCTTTATATAAATGTTTTTTATACTTTGTTAGTTTTAATTACTATAAAGTTTTTTTTATTTTTAAATTTATAGCATATAAATAATCGAGCTTATAAATAGCGTATAGCGCGCTCGAAAAATTTATTTTTTTTATTAGCAAAGCTTTTAACAATAGTTTTTTATTTATAATAAATTGCGTACGTACGTATAATATTTATTAATAAGCTTGTAAATAATAATTAGTTATTTAAAAATATTTTTTTTTTTACTAGCAAAGCTTTTAATAGTATTTTTTTATTTATAATAAGTTGTTATAATATATATAAACGCTTAAAATATATATAATACGTTTAAAAAAAAAAATTTTTTATAAACTTATATATATTTTATTAAATATTTAATAAAAAGCCTACTTTTTAATCGGGCTACTTTTTTAAAGCTACTTTTTTAGTTAAAAGTTATTAAATTAGCTATATATTTTTTTAATATTATAGTTTAAACTTTTTTTTTTAACTACTTATATATGTACGATTTTTTTATGTATAAAGTTAAGCTTTTAGTAGTTAAAACAAAACTTTAGTAGTATATACTAGTATTTTATCTGTTGTAATAGCAGCATTGACTGCGTACGAGGCTGTTCGTACAAAGCTGTACGTATAGTACTAAGCTAGCTTACTAGCCTAACTAGTAGGGCGGTATATATACGTAGAATTCTCTTACTTAAAGAGAATTCTCCGTACGAAGGTTTTACTTTTATAGTTAGTTAAAGAGATAGATCAATATATATAGTATTTATCTCACCCCTTTGTTTACCTACAATATTATACCCCCTAGCCACCTAACATCATCGTTAAATATTCGCTGTAGCAAAAATTATATATTTTTAATATAAAATTAATATTTATTTATGCGCGCTTAATAAAAATATATAATAAACTTTTGCTTTTTTTAGCAAGTTTATATAAATAATCGTTTTTTATATAGCTAATAAAATCGTTATTTTTTTAAACTTTTGTTTTAAATATATTAAAAATATTAAATATAAGTTTGCTAGCTATATATATAAAGCTTAATATAAAAACTTTTTTATATAAGCTAATAGCTATATTTTAATATTATAAAATATTATTTTATATTTTAGTATTATATTAGTTTTTAAAAATTATAGCTTATTTTAAATAAATATTTTATAAAGCTTTTTTTAGGTTAGTAATAAGTTCGATCGTTTTTATTTTGCTATTTTTATAATAAACTTTTATAACTTTATTTAGCTATTTATTTGCTTATTTTATTAAGTTTTAAATACGTAAGCTTTTTATTTTATATATAAGCTTTTTATAATTATGTTTATATTTAAGCTTAAATATTAATTAGTTACTATTATTAAACTTTTATAAATTATTATATTATTAATTAATTATATTAAAAGCTTTTATATAAATTTTTCGATAGTTAAAATAAACGTTTATATATATTTATTTAGTAAGTTTTGTTACTTTTATATAGTATATATTATATTGTTATAAAGCTCGATTGTAAAGCTTGCTAGCAGTAATAAATAAGCTTTGTTTAATAGCTATAAAATTGTTATAAGTAGCTATATTATAGTTTATACCTACGTTTATAAAATAGTTAGCAATAGTAAGCAATTTTAGCTTTATAAGTTAACAAGTTCGCTTTTTTTTATAAGTTATATAGTCTTAAAAATTATAGCTACGTATAGCTAATATAAAGTCTTGCTTTTAAATAAAAAAAATTTTAGGTAATTTTAATATATACGCTATAGCGAGCTTATAAAACTAAGCTAAAATAATCGCGTATATAAAGTATAAAAATAATAAAACTTTTAATTGTTAGATTTTACGCTTAGGTATAAAGCTTGCCAACGGCTATAACAAGCGCTCTTAAAACGTATATATATTGTAGCATTAGATCTTTATTAATCTTTTATATAAAATAAGTATGTATTTAATAGTTCCACTATAATCCTAATTAGTTGCGTGTAATACCCCCTACTAGGGGTACGCGAGAAGCTCCATTTCCTAGTGGCAATAGCCCTAAATCCAACAGAATGCGCCCATAGTGTTTTACTTTGGCTAACGGTCCTTAAACATTACAAGTATAAATTTAAGAAATAGTTTTATATACTCGTTTTCTTGGCCTCCCGCGCTGTTCTTCCTCCTTTTCATCCTCCTCTTCCTCCTCCTCGTTATCTCTATCCACTTCATACACGAGCCAACCCTTTTGACGCATTAGGTTTGCCTCCTGCTCGGTCGTAAACCACAAACCCCCAGAGCGCCACAGACGAGGCCTTGACCCTGGTTCGCTAGACGGCGGGCTGGGCGGCAGATCTGTAGTGTCTTGATGGCTATCCAGATTGTTCTTCGGCATTTCGTCTTGGGGTTTGGAGTTTTGTTTAAGGAGCTGGGGTTTGAACGGATCTTTCGTCTGACTAGGTATTTGCGAGGCCGCAACAAGAGTTGTTTTAGAGCTTTTGTTAAGCAGTAACGAAGTAGTAATCGGCCGCCTTTTGGCGGTCATGTTTTCGATACAACACATGTCGTAATGGTGCTGTAAGGCGGAAATGCTGACGCCTTCCGGCAAGAGGGCCTTCTTGCCATGATACTCCGTAAGAAAGTCACAAGGCATGAAAACACGGATACGTTTCGTCGTTGGTTCGATCGATATTAACCGCGCATCGAATAGTCGATGGATCTGAATGGATAGGAGAAGGCCGTTCGACATGTGCCAGGTCGCTTCCCACGCGTCCCTCAAAGCAGGATGGTCATCGAGTGCAGCCACACCTTGATCTCGAGCCGGGTATTTGCTCCAATGAACCTGGGGAACAATATGTGCGGCCTCCATGACCATACCTATTCCACCTCCTGGCCACCAAGCACCCCCCTTTTGACTGATGGCGCATTTTGTCTGTCCCGTCGCAAGAATCGCTTTGCGAAACTCGTTTATAATCGGCCGGGCCGCTTCTACTGAGATGATGGACTCTGGAAAATCGTCCTCGAGGTCGTCGGCACAATTGTTTGGAGATATGCTGCGCTTCGGTGTCGGGGAGGGCGTGCGAGGGCGCTTTTTTCCACGGAGGGGGACTGTTCGGAGCACTCCATCACTTGGTTCGTATCCAATGGGCAAGTAACGGCCGTCAAATCGTTGTTGGGGTCGGTCGGCCGCCACTACGCAACAGCCTGTCAAAATAAAGCCAGTCAGCATTGGCATTAAACGGATGGTGCGCGCATGCTTCCGTACTGTCGAGGTCGTGAGGCTTCGCCTTGTCGAGGCAGGCCGGGTCGTGAAATACGTAGTAATAGTCGTCACACTCTCGGGGCAATGGAGTTGGGAAGATGTCGGTATTGTCCACAGCAAGGCCGATAATTGAGCCCGTCTTTTGAGCAAGCAAAGCGCAAGGCCAGGCATTTTCCAGAGGCGTGAAGCAGAGGTCGACATCGCGGCAGACTTGCCCGACAGTGAGGTAGTCGTCCTGCTGGTAAAAGCCCGCAAAGCTGGAGTCGATGCCGGAGCCGAGGAAAAGTCTGACGTTCCAGCCAAGCTCTCGTTGCGCGGGATTGATGCCTGCCATTGTGAGTAGATAGCCGTGTCTGGTGGGGAATCGAGAAGAGCCTCAGCTGCAAGGACGTTTCTAGTCGCGGGGCTGTTATGTGTTGTTGTGAATGGGTTAATTGTATTCAAGAGTGGGTCTGCACGTTGGCCCGACAGCTTGTCGGCGTGTGGGGCACATTATAACACACTGCTGAAGGGAACAGATAACCGCTAAGTGGCCAGATTTTGAGAACTAGACAGCTAGCTAAACTGGTGGAGCAGCTGGGGTAAATATTTGAACGAAGCAATTAGATCAACTAAGGGTAACCCTTTCCTGCCGGGAGCATGTGTGGGAGGCGGCGCGATTGAATCTGTGTGTATCTGTGTGTGGATCTATATGTGGTGGCGCGTATGGCCCCAATCAAGCCAGACGGCGGCGGGCTGTGGCTTTGCTCTGGTTCGCGTTACGCGAAACGGACCAGAGCGGTAGTTTTCTGTGGCGCAATTGTGGCTGTCGCTAACCCGAGCTCGGGCTGGCGGCGGTGGCGGCGGATTGTACCTAGCTTAGCACTAAAAGGCCTTTTAGAAACTAGGTCTAGCAACTTTTGTTGGTTAATAGATATGTCTACCGAGGGCGCAAACCATGCAATATGCGATTGCGTGCAATACGGTGGCATGCTGTGTCTAGGCAGTGAACATATAATATCGTTGCTAATGGCTCCGGTAAGCGCTACTTAAGATTGCGAAGTACCAGTGCTTAAAATGGATCACTACTAAGCTTACCGGTGTGAGAACTGTTTGAAGACCGACTACACTCGTCTCAGTGGTCATCATATGCCCCATGATGCATTGTGCCTTGGATGCGTGTGCATCTCCCTCTCTGATAGACAGAGCTCTTCTTGATTGCTCTACATGGTCAAAAATTAAGAGCACGGAAAGGACTCAGGCTATTGATTGCGCTTGCGATGATGAGGGTATCCCATCAGTGAATCCGTAAGCCTCCTCGATCGTTGTGTTAAAAAGTAGTTTGTCCAGAACAGGGAAATCTCGCTGGAAAGATGATTTCAAAAGGACGGGTGCCAATTTCTGAACGATCTTTTTGGGAGGTAGCTCTCATAGCTCTCTATTGGAGCAACATACCGATATAGCCAGAGGCTGCAGGTTCGGCAGATAGCTGGCGATCCGGAGCTTCTCGACAATGGAATATTGGCTCATCTTTGAGTACATGTATTGGTGGCCTCTATCAGAAAGAAGCAGGATTCCTCTAAAGTACCAATGTTGTGCCAGGGGCACACCAGTAGCAGGATTTTGCCCAAGAGAGAGGTAAGTGGGTTGAGCGTGGATCGGTACGGAGGTGAGGGAAGACTCAGTACATTCTGTTGCACTAGGTGGAATACCAGGACTAGGTGATGACTCGGATTGAAGTACGTCATCTCCATCGTCCGATGAAAGAGATGCCAGCCGTTCGACTGCGGGTGAACCCGGACGAAGTGATAGATGATTGATGCGAATTTTAGCAAGAGCATTTTCTAATTGCTCAACGCAATCGAACAAACTCTCTACATCGCTTAATCTAAGTCTGTAAGAATTAATCAGACAGGTTTTCTAATGTTGGCTGATGTATTGAAAAACGGCACTAAAAACAGGCTTAGTATAAGGTCTTATTACCTTTTTCTCTTTTTCTTCCATGCCTCTCTGTCAAAAGTACAAGATAGATCATGCTCGCTGCACCACTCGCATGGGGATTCTGGGCTCTAAATAAAGCATTAGAGCTTGAATATTGAATGATATCAGCTAGTATATCGGCATGAAGCGTTCATTGGGGATAGGCCACACCTTTCTTCCGTAGCATGGATCACATACTCGTTTCCGGGTCATGACCTTCTCGGGCTTTGTTGTTAGCTCTTGTCGGCTTCCTGCTATGATGTGACACCGTTTGGATGAGGGCTGATGGTATCGGAGCCTTTCAGACTCCGCGTGGCTAGTAGTCGACTTACCAGCAACCCTTTCAAGCGTGTCGGATAGCATCATAAAATTGAACCTGGCATGGATAGCGGAGATGGGTGAATTGAGACGCGAGTCAGCAGAGGTGACAGGGTCTTAAGTTCTCTCTATTAATAATTATTGGCATGCATACAAAGATGTGCTAATGCCTGACTGCCCGGTCGAACCTCTAGCCTTCTATTCTAAATTAATTCGTAATCTTCCATAAGCTTAGCTTGAATGCTATAAATAAAGGAGTACCAAAAAAAAAAAAGAAGATATTTACAGTTAACATATTACTTTCAACAGCAGTCACAGCTGAGTGGCTGGTGCTGTGGCCTCTTGAGCCGAGTTTTTAGTTGGTAGATATTTGTTGAAACAAGGGAGGATTGTACACTCCACTCTCCTGTTTGTATGTGTATATATGTACCACCGGATCCCCCGTTCCCTCTGGGCTACTTTCTTCCATTTTCTCTAATTATCCTAAATACAACTGCTTGACTGCTCACCTGTATGTATCTCCACTCCTTTTAACAATATTCTTATGCTACTATTAGCTATAAACTAACTTTAATATGGGGCAAGCGATTAGTATTAAGCTATTGTGTTTTTAACTCCTCAATTCTATTAAACTGCCTAGGTACTTGGAATTGGAGACATTTTAAGCGTTGTTCGCAGCCTAACATCATCTTCCATGTGGCGACGGACGTGACTAGCATTGAATGTTGTTGGTCACCCGGCATCTATAGATTTTCTGACGCCTCCTTTGCTACACCATCTCTCGAGAAGAAATCTTCTGTCCCGCGCTAAGTGCTTCTGAAGGGCCGTTGTGGTCCTCGGGGACGTAATGGATGATCTGAAGGGCACCGGCACCAGCTTGTCGTCCATAATGGCGTCAACTCACTCGACAATCTCCTGTAAATACGCTGGCTCGTAACACGTTTCTATTATTTGAGTGAGCCTCGGTGAGAGTTTGATAATGTGGCGCCCCGTCTGGGATACCATTTGTCGTCCTTCACTTTAGAGAAGGGAATCCCCCGAACAGAGATAGGAAGAACAAGGTCGCTGAATTGCCGCTTACGAAACGGGTCTCCTATGATGCCAGACTTGATATGCTTGTCCTTGTCCATGATATAAATAACACTATGTCTGGGTTGCAAGTTCACTGATATCTTCCCCTCCGTTCCAAATATCTCGGTCTAGTTGTCGAAGCCATATGTTGTGATTCTGGAGTTGTAGTAGTAGGCAAGCTTCCCGTCTCAAATCTCGCGGACACCTATAGCATTGTCTGCGTCTCCAAGTTGTTCTAGGCCTGTGTGCACAGCGGATGTTCTTACGGCAAAACCGGACTTTGGCTGCGAATCGCCGCACAGATGCTACCATGATCTTTGTTTTGGGGTAGGCTTCCGACCACTCTACGAGCTCAATCGCCTATATATACATGCAAATTGTTTAATATTGTGTAATATAAACGAGACGATATTTAGCTTACGTACTTCGTTAATGGTGGCGCAAAGTGGCTTCTCAACCAGCACATGGATGCCCTTGTCGATAGTAGCATGCGCCTGAGACGAATGCAGCTTTGTGGGGGAAGCGACGAGGATTGCATCAAGCCCAGGATTTTCGATCTACTCTTCAAATATCTTAACGACTTGAATGCCGTATGAGGCATGCTCCTCGGCACCCAATTTCAGGTCCTCTTCGGCGGAGGAGCAAGCTACGATAAGGCGGGCTCGACGAACTTTATGAGGGGTGTTCCTCGCGTGCTCCCTACAGATGCCCCCAATGCCGACAACACCAACGTTGAGCTTCTTCGGGAGCGCTGGGATTTCGATCGCGGTTATTTTGTTAGCTATATTAAGGTAATAAGAAGCCTCGGGTCAAATAACTAGCATATAGCTGATCATGAGTTGAGATGGTAGCATGGCGGGATCTACTGCGTCGTACTTATACGGCTCATAGCTCCGCTAACTATACCCCACATTATAGGTAACGGTTTCGGGGCTTTCCCCCCTTTTCCCTGTCTTGTAGATTTCCTTTCTTCAACTAATTGGGCAGGCGCCACCGCTGCCACGATTTAGATTCCACTCGTGTTCAGTCGCGCATTAAACAATCCACTCTTGAGCGAAAAATCATTTGTGTATATTTATTTGCTCACATATGTCGCCCAGATCACACTGAAATTAGCTGTCCAAGTCATCAACCGTCGCAGTATATTCCAATTCACTCTAGACTTCGGAGTGGCAAGCCATGACACCGATCCCGACTGTCCGGTGGGCGATCATCGGTTACCCCCTCGCAACTTGACTCACTTTGTTCCAAGACGGATGCGCTAACACATCTCACAAACAGCCACTGGGTTAATATTATTTTGATTCGACGAAGACCTCGTTTTCTCGCGACCAGATGCGCCAGTGAAGCATGTCATTCAAACTATAGGGTCCTCTTCAAAGGCTAAGGGAGAGGCGTTTGTTGCGAGCACTGCCCAAATAACAAGCCCACAAACTACGACTCGTACGAAGCTGCGTGCAAGGACCCGGAGGTTGATATTGTATACGTTGGCACTCCTCGTTCCTTTCACAAGCGCAACTGCCTCGACGCCCAAAGCCCTCGCAGCGCAGACTTCGGAAGTCGGGGTCGAGGTTTGCACAAGCGTCATTCTACACTGTGGCTCGTCCGGCTGTCAAGGCGTCATCACGTCGACGACGAAGGTACACAGCAATCCGGACATGGTGGCGCGCATCAAGGGAACCGAGGCTGTAATTTAACCACTATTACAGAGGTTGCAGTATGCGCATCAACTCAGATTTAACTCGGGAAGTGTATAGATTTTGGAGGAAGGAGCAGTCGCCGTCCATGAAGCTACTGGCACCAATCAGATCTTCGTGCTCCAACACTGTCAAAAGGAGTGGAGACGCATACAAGTGGCAGTTCAAGCAGTTGTATATTCAGGATGATCAGAAAGGGAAGACAAGTGCCCTGAGGGCACGGGGGATCTGGTGGCACATATATACACATACAAACGGGAGAGTGGAGTGTACACATCTCCCTTATTTCAATAAACACGTATGAACAACACTTATTAAGGAGGGCGTACTGAAAGGTGACAAACCAATTAATCTGCGTCCGAAGAATGCAATGTAAGCAACTAACTACTATTGATGAACAGCACCTTTTACTATACCGACTAAGTCATTACATAAGGTGCACGGAATCCGCAGTCTGGCTGAGAGAGATATCGCAGAGGTGTGGAGTAGCGATCAATCATAGGAAGTGAACCAGTGCACTCTCCAGAAGCGATCTGTAGATAGTATATTCAGATGATCTAAAGTCTAAGTTCTAGATCTAAATGGAGGTTGCAAAACTAGTCTATATAAAGAGCTTTTTTATTCTAATTAAAGAGTTTAAACAAAGTAATCAAACGTTTATATACCTTTTTATCTAGCACGTAAGTTGGATTAATGCAAAGTATCCAAACATCTACGTGTAGGTTTTCTTGACAACAAGTCAGCGGGTATAATTAAAACTTAAAACACATGAAAATACAAGAATTTACCTTTGTTGGTAAATTTTAAGGTTTATTCGATAGGTAAGCAGTTCTATCATGCAATGCCCAGAGAGTTTCAGTATTCAGCATATCTAGGCAAACAAACCTAAGGGGTCCATTTTCTAACCCCTATCCAGTTTGCATGATGGGGTTGTAGCCCTCTAGCGGCATAATCTACCGCTAAAGTAGTGTCGCACGGACCCTAGGGACCTGTACCGATCTAGGTTAACACCTAGATCGGTCCCTCGGTCTAGCGAACTGCATATTCGCACCCTGTAAATAGCCATATAATCGGGTGGCAGAGCCTATGAATGGCAAAGGCTCTGTTTGCCTTTGCCGTATGATCTGATCTATCCGAGACAGCAATACGAAGGCAGAGGCAAAGGGGGCCTAGCTGCTAAACTTGGATGAAGCTATTCGCATATAAATAGCCTAGAATCCGCCCTTGGCTAAAGGACAGGATGAGAGAGGCAGAGCCCCTTTGATCCCATAGTTGATTATTAGTCAATCTGAACACTCTCAAGCCCTTGATCTCAAGCCCTTGTAACAAGTAGCCTCTTTTATCTCATTTTATCTACCAGGTGCTTAGGCCGTCCCCTCTGCCACAGGCATCAATCGTCGGAGAAGGGGATCTACCCCGTGGCGTCGGTCTGATGTGCTTTAACTCTTGATAACTTCCCACTTGCGTCCGATAATACCACTCACGCCTTCAGCATTCTCGGGTATACTGTCCCTGGCGAATCCATCGTCTCGATCAACGTAGCCACAACCGGGTGCAATCCAGCAGTGATGGCCTTGGAAGCCCATACAGCCATAGAAGCCTCACTGTACGGCGTCTTGCCCGTTCCAGCCAATGTCTTCATGTCATCCAGAGGGAGGACTAGATCCGCCACTTGGTGAACATAGGTCACCGGGCTCCTGGGCTCGTTCTCGACAACGTGCCTCATAATATCTTTGACAGTCCTATCCACATACACAAAGTCCAGCGCGCCCTTAGCATGCTGACATCTGGGCACTATCTTAAGCCGATGCGAGTATTCCACAAGGGCATTCACCCAGTCCATCTCGGCGGCACGGCCGACTGTGTCGTCGCCCTCCCGAATGATAGTTGACGGGCGGTGGATCCACACCCTCAAGCCGTATAGCTCGCTCACGCGCTCCAAGAATCTCTCATTGGTCCACTTTGAGGCAATGTACCCGTGCGAGCCGTCGGAAGGCGGGCTGGTATCGGTGGCTGATATTGGGGGGAAAGAGGTACGGCCCGGCTGGAACAGTGAGACGCCCACGGAAGACACGTAGTGGATGGGTATGCGGCGCGGTAGACACATGCGCGCCAGGAACCGTGTTGATAGCACGTTGGCGGCCTTGATGTTCCGGTAGAATTTGAGGTGAGATGTATCAGCACCGTTGTGGATGACGGCATCGACCTGGTCGAAGATGGCTGCGGCAGCTTCTTCGGAAAGGCCTAGACGGGGTGCAGTCAAGTCACCCTCGATATACGAGACACGGTCGTCCCGACGGAGCTTAGAAAGACGTGCTGGGAGTTGGCGTACGGCTATGCATACCACTTTCTTCACTTGGGGTTGGCTGTCAAGGAGATGGTCAAGCAGGTGGTGCCCAAGCAGGCCGCTCACACCCGTCAAGAGAATGGTTTCGGGCTTCGATTTAGCATCATGCGCGGTTGAGGTCTTGTCCCTCAGTGCAAGGTCAGTGAAGTCTACTGGAGGTGTGGACTCAGCTTCATAGTCAACTTCACCGGCATCTTCGGTCTTCTGCTCTTGCAAGGCGCTAACAGAAGAGGCCATAGTGTCTACAGCTGTATATTGGCCATCAGGCGTTAGACCACGTGACTTGGTGGACGTAGAGGCGTTGCTGCTCGAAGTCTCCTTTTCCGAGGGCTGACTTCCGTTCAACTGGGGTACTAGCTCAGGTGGTATGCTTTCCACGGCATGCTTAGCAACATTTGCCATAGTATCATTTCCCATGATCTTCAGTACAGGTATGCTGACGTGGTAATGTCTCAAGAACCAAGCACGCACGTCGACGGAAATTAGAGAGTCCAGACCAATCTCGCTGCTTCGCATTGCCATAAGATCCTCGTCGGGCGTGCTCATCTGGAGAATGTTTCGCAGTTGTGCCGCAAATGTGTCTATTACCTCTGTCAATAAACATATGAGCATCGCTTATTTGACAACAGGATAGCACAAACCTTGGACTATCTTCAGAAGCTCGGCCTCAGTCTTACAACCTTTCAGCATGTCTGGAATCGTTACAGTGGCTGTCCGTCCAGCATTATCTACATCAGATTTTGCACGGTGGTTAGTAAAGTACAAGAACTTAGGGTCTTTGCACCACCTGGGCCTCTCTTCGGCAGTTACATCGATGTCCAAGAGCCCTGTGGAGACCTCGGGACCATGTTGAGCATTAGGCAGACCTGCCGCAATGCCTTCTGCGAACAGCTGGTGGAAGTCCTCTTCCGAAAGATGCATCAGGGCCATCTTGGAGACCGTGAGATCGAGCGCCTTGCTAGACTCTCTCTCCATATATCCAGCCCCAATGATGGCGCCTACGTTTAAAGCCTATTATACGTTAGCTCATTGCAAAAATAGTACTTCCCCCATGACTTGAGATGTTATAAGATACTAGAGATGGTCCTGAAGCTCAGCAAAAGTGCACTCACCGAGGCTGTTAAACCACGTTTCCTCCGATTGGCAGCCATGGCACACATGAACATGTTGGCAGCGGCGTAGTTCGCTTGCCCCAGATTTCCTACGACGCAGTTGATAGATGAAAAGAAAATGAAGAAGTCCAGAGTCTGTTGATCGAATATGCGGTCCAAGAAGATGCTACCGAGGACTTTGGGACGCGTTACACTGACCAGCTGATCATACGACATGTTCAGGATCGATACGTCTCGAAGCACCATGGCACCGTTGAGAACGCCGATGATAGGTGGTAGTGTTTCGCAAATGGTCTTGAATACCGCGCGCAGACGTGGCTCGTCGGTAATATCGCTGAAAGCACACAAATATCAGTTTAGGGCAGTTCGATGGGGGGATGAGGTAATCAATCCAAGCGCGATAAACACCTACCATGGCATGATGGTCACCTTGACGCCGTTTACGGCATGACCTTGCACCCAATCGGGACTGATCTTGGGGTTGCGGCTTGTTAGGACGAGATAGCGAGCGCCGTGGTCAATCATCCAGTCGCAAAGGGATATTCCAAGCGCCCCGGATAATCCAACCATCCAATAGGTCTTATCACTCTTGAAAATTTGTCCGGAGTCTAGTCTGGAGACCTCAGCTAGCTGTTTAGAGGACTTCGTCCAATCCACGATGGCCGAGAGCCCAAATGCATTAATACGCTGTCCTCTGACTTCTTCGAGAGGTACAGGTATGACTGGACTGTCACTAGCCGCTTGTTCCTGGGCGTATTTCAAGGCTTTTTGCACCACTTGCCTCAATGCATCAGCTGATCTTACAGTGGATGGGGTTGCATGAATAGAATATAATGTGTGGACCGTCTCCTTGCGGATACGTGAGGCGAGAACCTCAGACATTGTTGCCTCGTTCTCGGATGCGCCTTTGGAGAGCCCTACAAATGCTCTAGTGCCCGCAGGAATCAACCGGCTGGCTTGTATTCTACTGATGTAGGGAGGAATGGAGGAATCTGTGGTGTAAGAGACGCTTACCCCCATTTCGGACGACACGGCGTCTATGGCCTTAGAAATGTGGCTTGGTGCGTTGTGGACAGCGATAATTTCACCAGGAAACATTGAATCACAGATAGCCGTAGCAGCCAGGTAGGCAGCCGCCAATAAAAGCATAGGGGCTGCCGGCACCCCAGGTGGCTCGAAGAGAACTGCTTCCTTCGCGGGGATGGTGAAAATAGACGTCAAAGATGAAATAAGGGCCATGTACATCTTCTTGCTGCTCCTCTCCTCAGCAATGACGATATACTTGTATACCAGGGCAACCCTGTTGGCAAAGGGGAGCGAATGCGTGATGCGTAGTTCAATCGTTGGCCCAGAGCTCTCTATTGCAGGACCGTAGTCGGGCAGCTCCGTCAGGGCAAATTCGAACGCTGAGTTGTGGTGCAGCCGGACTGCAGAGCTGCCAATGTCGACTTCGTGCTGAATCGAGCGGAAAGCAGAGTTATATCTGTCGTTCGGCTCAGGAATTTTGCGAAGCCGTGGGATAAGAGAGCGGCCCGAGGCATCCATGAGGACCTCAGACTCCACGGTCCATAGTAAATCGGACCTGTCTTCTGGGACATCGACCTGCAGCCTCAGGAGAGTCTCCGCAACTGGCCGAGCATCAAATTTAATCACATCCGGCACGTCTAGGAACTGTAGACGTAGGCCGGGCGTCTCAAGCATCGCCGTGCGTCCGAAACCAACCATCATATTCGCATATGGCTGGTCAGCTTCACGGCCGGTCGTGAGCCAGAGGAGTGTCTTCCCGATTTCAAACATCTGTTTCAGGTCCTGCCATGTGTCTGGCTGGATATCATCGAACACTGCGCCGTCAAGGTCAGCTAGGCTGACCACTGTGGAGGTCGCGTCAACTAGCTCGTAATCCACATCAGCTAGAGTCTCGAAGACATGGATATGGGTAGCATATTCTCCCAGGAGAGACTTCAAGCTGTTGACGAGGTGCTCAGTCTTGGGTGTTTTGCCACCCACGATGACGAGTCTCTCGATGCAATGAGCATCAGGAGATGACGAAAGGGGTTCACGTAGAAACTGGATTTCTTCGTTGACAGCTTGTGCTACCCAAACATTGACACCATACACATTCTCCTGACTCTGCGGTGTGATGGTATCAATTCCAGAAAATCCAGTCTTTTTCAAAATGCGACTCCACTCCTCGCCGCTGACAAAGGGAGTTAGTGTCCGGCCCTCATCCACACCTAGCCACCAACCTGCCAGGGGTCCGAATATAAAACCACCGGTTGTACAGTTATGACTACCCTCACCGATAACCAAAAAACCACCTGGTTTCAGGAGCTTTCGAATACGGTGCAAGGTCTTCTCCAGCTCAGCAGTAGCGTGTATGACGAGGGAACCAACAATAACATCGTAAGAGCCCGGCGCGTAGCCTTGCTCAAGAGGATCCTTCTCTAGATCGAATACCTTGAAACGCATCTGGTCCTGATAGTCAGCGAAAATAGTCGCGGCATTCTCAAAGAAGCCAGCTGACACGTCAGTGAAAGTGTAGGTAAGGAAGTTCCTGTCTAGGGCCGGCAAAATACTTTTTGTGGCACCGCCGGTACCAGCACCTAAAAAGAGGAGAGTCAGATTCACGGAGTATTATTGGCAAGCGAAGGCTTATTCGAGCGGGGTTGGTAATACCTATTTCCATAATATTCATGTGAGGATACCTGTTGCTGATCTGGACCAGCACCCGGCTCAGCCACTTGCACACCTGTTTGAACCCGAAGCCCTTGGTATAGTAGTCGTCAAGGAGGCCGGACTCGCGGAATTCCTCTAGCATAGTGGTCTCGCCACGGAAGACCCGGGGCATCTGCTGACCAACGAGGTGCATGATCTTAATGTCAGGATTTGAGTCGTCATACGGGCTGGTGGCTTTGAAAACATCTGCCATCGTGTCTTGTTGCCAGGCTTTCTCGACCCATGGGTTATCTCCACGAGCCACAAGAGCCGTCATGTGCTTGGCGTAGTTTAAATAGCAGCTATTGGGGCGCTCCTGTCTGGCTGCCGAGTCAGCAGGGACCCGCTTGTCGAACTCGCGCAAGTAGTATGTCGACATGCGCTCCAGCACTCTGAGAACCTGTTTGTCCTGCACCGTGACGGCGGTGTCAGCCGCCGCATCATCGACACTTGGTGTGTCGGGGAACCAGTGCATTTCCGAAAACACCTTCCTGTCATCATCGGCGGTCATGCTACCCAGGGGCCGTAGTGTGACTCCTTCAATCCGGATGGAAGCTGCTGTACTGTGCGGCGAGTATATGGTACAACTTCCGGTGAAGCCCTGGCCCGCTTCATCTGGCTGCAGCCACGCGTCGACAGATGCAGACTCGTCACTCTGCCGCCCGACACAGAGCGCTGGGTTTACGGTGATGCGCGATATGCTAGTCGGGAGGTGCATGATGCGCAGCTGATCGTCGTACGGGTATGCATAGGCCAATATGATGCTCTGGAAGGACGCGTCCAGCTCTGCCGGGTGCGCGAACAAAGTCTCTTCTTCCCCGGCACTGTGTGCTGGCATGTTGATAGTACAAGTCGAGAAACCATGTTTCCTGCGCAAGCCCGACAAGGACTGGAAGCGTCCACTGAAGTTGTAGCCCAAGTCTTCGAGGGAGCGGTAGAACCGCCCCGTTTCGACGGCGATGGTGTGCGGCGGGACCTTGGCGCGGTTAGGAAGGATAGAGGACGACGGCTCCCCCAAGAGCACATCCAGAACACCAGTCGCAGCAAGTGTCAGTTCATTGGACCCAAGGTCGGCCAAATACGTGAAATGGGCCCTGATGCGGTCCGGTGCAGCTGGGTCTGCGATGGCTACCCTGATGATAACCTCGACGCCCGAGTCCTCGTTGCTGAAAGCCACAGCCTGCCGGATATTGAGGTCGCTCAGATTAATCAGGCGGATTGGCTTCCCATTGGAGAGGTACTTGGCAGCTTCAAAAGCCGTGGCTGCGTAACCAGCTGCTGGGAAAACAGCCTGGCTTTGAACTCGATGCCCATCCAACCAGGGCAACTCGGCAAGACGCAGGATGTTGCGCCATTCGAGGCAATTTGGTGCGCTGTCGGGGGACACGTCGCCAAGGAGAGAGTGGAAAGGCGCTTGCCTCGTCCTCATCTTGCGAGACCGTCGTGACTCGTGCCAGTGCCTAACATCATGGTTCCACGCATACGCAGGCAAACCCTTCAGCACGCGGTGTGTTCGTTCATCGTGGCCACTAACAGCCTGGTCGTAGCCATCTAGGTTGACCGTGTCGAGCCGAGCCCACAAGAAGCCAAGACTCGTAGCAAGACTGTCCACGGCATCGGCACCTCGGATCAGTGTGCCCGTGTACGGTATGACCTTTCCGAGCACCTCTTGTATCGTCTGTGTTGCCGGCCCCTTGAGAGCGGCGTGGGGGCCCAGCTCGATAGCCAGGTCAAATTCAGCCCCAGAGCTCAAGACCGTGCTGAGGGCTTGCGAAAAGAGGACAGTCTGGGTCATGTTATTGGCCCAGTACGTACTTCCAAGCTCGGAATAGAAATCTGACTCAAACTCCACTGCCTTGTTGTACACACTTGAAACCCACACGCACTTGGTGTCTTCAGCAGGCTTCAGTGCCTTTACCCCCGCTGCGCGGACCGACTGTACGTAAGGCTCCGATGCTGGGAGCATATGCCTGGAGTGGTAGGCTTGGTCAACACGAAGCTTGCGATTGAACTTCTTTTCATCCTGGAGAATTTTCTGCAGGGTGTCGATCGCATCCTCATCTCCTGAGATAGTCACGCTAGAGGACGAGTTGCAGGCAGCAACGTTGATACGACCAACCAACATCTCATCTTTGCAAAGTTCCTGGGCGTCTTCTAGAGATGTGCCAACTGCGATCATCGCGCCTTTGGCGCTCGTGGGGCTTGCCGCAAGCTTGGTATGCACACCCCGATAGTAGGCGACAACCATGGCATCGCGTGCAGTCAAGAACCCGGCTGCGTAAGCCGCTGCGATTTCGCCCGAGGAATGGCCTACGACAGCATCCAGCTTCACATTTGCCTCTGCAAGAAGATCAAGCACCATGATTTGCACCGCTGTACAGAGGGGCTGCGATATGGCGGCCATAGCGAGACGGGACTCGTCGGGCCGAGCTAGCAATTCGGTTTGCAAACCCCATGTAGGCGGATCGGGTAGTACTGCCAGGTAGGACTCGAGGTCTTGTATGATACACCGGGCCTTATGCGATTTCTCCAGCAACTCAGCACCCATCCGTGCGTACTGCGCGCCTTGGCCGGTGAACACGCCCAATATTTTAGGTGCAGACCTGCCTGCTAGTGCTCTTAAACCAACGGGGGAGCTTTTGTCGTCAAGTAGAAGTGCTATTTCGGTCTGCAGCTCTTCAACCGAACCAGCAGTGACCGAAGTGCGGTACGGGAAGACAGAGCGACGCCGGCGTAAAGTGTAGGCTAGGTTGTGGATGTCTACGTCCTTTTGATACGCGAGAAAATCTGAGTATGCGAACAGGCTTTTGCGTAGCGAGTTCTCAGACCCAGCTGAAAATACAAACGGTGCGAACACGGTGTCGCTATGGATGTCCGTAGAAGCTTCAGCAGGACTATCGTAACTCTCGAGGATTGCATGGGCGCTGCGACGCGCGATATTAGTGGTATATCGCTCCCCCAATGCTCTGGCAACTTACTTTGCACCACCGAACCCGAAAGAGTTGACTGATGCCCGCCGAGGGCCTCCACTGGAATCAGGCCAGGGAATAGCCGCAGTCGGGATTTCAAGATTTCCATAAAATGGGCTCACATTATCGCTGAGGTTGTTGAACAGAAGATTTGGTGGTATGACAGAGTTCTTCAATGCCAATGCGGCTTTTAAAACTGCCGCTACTCCAGCCGTTCCCTCGGTGTGGCCAAGGACAGTCTTGATGCTACCCACATACAACGGGTCACTACCCGGCCGAGGTTGCATTTTGTCTCCATAGAATGCTTTCGCAATAGCTTCGGCCTCGACTGGGTCGCCAGCTGGTGTACCTAGAAGAAACAGAAGCGTGTTAGACCATCAGGTTCCGGGGTTATAGCGAACAGTAGGACTGTGGTTCCTATAACAGTATCATGTGATCCCACCCAAGAACATGAGACTTACCAGTTCCATGTGCTTCGAAATACTGTGGGCGATCTTCCTCGGCTTGTATGTCAAGGCCGGCTTTCTTATACGTGTTTAGGATGAGAGCTCTCTGAGCCACCGAACTAGGCATAGTGATACCCGTCGTAGCGCCATCCTGGTTCAAACCTGTTTCCCGGATGATACAGTCGATGCTGTCACCATCAACGATCGCCTGGCTCAAAGTTTTCATAATAATAGCTCCGACACCATCACCGCGGGCGTAACCGTCTGCATCACGATCCCACATTTTACTTTGTCCAACAGGAGACAGCATCTTCAGTTTACTCTCTACAACAAAATTTTCGGGTCCCAGGAGCAGATTAGAGCCGCAAGCTACCGCAACGCGTGACTCACCAGCCCTTAGAGTCTGCACCGCCATGTGGACGGCAACCAGACTGGACGAACACGCCGTATCCATAGTAATGGAAGGCCCATGCCAGTCAAAAAAATACGAAATACTGATCTGAAGAATTAGTCGACGTACTTGGCTCAAAGGGGCAAGGAAAATAATAATCTCACCGGTTAGACAAGATGCTCCGACCGATGCCTGTGGCGAGGTAGGTGGGAACCTGTTGCAGGTCACGCAGGAGCAGCGCTTCGTAGTCGTTGCACATGACACCCACATAAACGCTAGTATCCGTGCCACGGAGGCTGCTGAGGCTAAGTCCGGCATTTTCTAAGCCCTCATAGACCGTCTCCATTAAGAGCCGTTGCTGGGGATCTATGGCCTTGGCTTCCAAGGGCTTGATGCCGAAGAACTCGGCATCGAACATAGCTATGTCCTCGTCAATCATGTAGGCATGGCGGACATTGGAGTGGCCATGGTGAGCGTTGTTCGGATGGTAGAACCCCGTGGTGCTAAAGCGCTCGTCAGGGATTTCACACCGCACATCTCGAGGCTCGCGCAGAAGCTCCCAGAGCTTCGAAGGTGAAGTAACATCTCCAGCGAAACGGCAGGCGGTGCCTAAAATGGCGATTGGTTCATAGATCGATGGGGCCATTTTGGGGCTTGACCTCAAGGGTAGGAGGCTGTCTCTATACCAGTTGAGGCAACTCCTCACACGCTCTACTATTAAATATTTGAATAAAGGGCACAAATATTTGTAGGACCAAGATGTGAAGCGTAAGGGAACCTGTACAGTGACTAATGAGAACTATTCGTCTTATACGATTTGATACGCCTAACAACATATACTACATGTATGTGATTCGCTAACTACGGCCATTATTATGTGCTTGCCATTTATTTCTAACATGAGGCTCTCAGGTCTGTTGGCATCCCGATATTGCGAACTTGAACGCAGTTAGACTATCGGTGTAGGGTTATGTAGGTCTACGGACCGCCGGAGCGATCTCATGCAAGCAATCGGAGGTAATCCACACATCTAGGACTAGCTGCGGATTGAGACAGGGGTCCAGTCTTTAGAAAGCCCGAATGGTCAACTGCCCCAGTCGAAGTTGGTCGCGCTCGAACAACAATACACGCTATCAGGAGGCATTTGGGTCTTGATTGCGTAATTGATATATTGCTCCGAAATTCCGGAAAGCCTATACCAAAATATGACTGTGGGATTATATACTTTAAGCTAAGATCTTTTAATTTATAATTTATTAGACTGTAGGAAGATATGTTTTAACAATGTAGAAGGCTACGATATTAACAAACATGATGAAGTTAAAAGGCTAAGTTATTTAATAAGGGATAAGAAATTAAGTATTTCAAGGACCTTTATAACATAAACATCTTAAATAAATAAGGTTTATAGGGGCGTTATCAGCAAAAATAAAACTTATATATAAGCTATTTTATAATATAGTCTTAATTAATTAAAAGCTTGCCTAGTTCTAATACTCCTATCTTTTAAACGAGCTTATTTGTAATACAACAGAGAATCAATGGATAAAACGATAGGTTTTTGAATACCTTGAATGGACTTTAGTGTATCTGACACAATCCTGCTGGCCCTTCACGGGGTGTTCCTTAGCGCCCCCACCCTTGGGCAGGCGTACCATTACTCAGCCTTAGTTGGCTGGAGGCAACGGAGCCATAATCCTTCAATACGAGATTAGAATGGGACTGATGGGGCTGAAACAGTGCTTCATTCAACAAACAGTAGGGGAGACGTGCCGTAATACGTGATGCCATGGGCTATATATATACATATGTATATATTACACAATGAGAACCTAAAGTATCTGCCGTGGGTTCTCGTTGCGTCTGATTTTGTTAACTCTGGCAGCTTTAATTTAGATTTTGCCTTGTTAATTCCCTTTTCTTGAGAGTCAAGATGGTTCCCATAATTCTTATCCTCTCCGCCCTTTCAGCGGTCGGCGCTTCATTCCTAACCCCATTAAACTTCCGTCGTGATTTGAACACCACGTTACCTGCATGCAGCTCGACACCCCAGGCATGTATCTGTCCAAATGGCACTATTTTTCAAACGTCGTCGACTTATGCCGTCCTTCGTGCTAAAACCCGGGACGTGACGGGGATTATCTCTAATTGTGAGTGGCTTGTGTTTAAAATGCTACGCCCCTCTCTTCATATATACCTAGTTAACGGCAAGTTTTAGTTACGAATACGGCATGGATGGGCACCAGTCCGGTCTCAGTCGGCGGCAACTCTACCCACCCAGTTCGTTCCCTCCAGGGTGAGGTAGATGGGGCTGTGATTGTCACACAGGAGATATTGACTGAGTATGTGGACTACTCGGGCGGGGCGTATCTCGAGAATAAACGGCCGAGAGAGGGATTCTTTGAGAGGTTCGAGCTAATTGGTACCCCGATCACTTATGTTGGTGACAACGGCCCCGGGCTCCTCGCTGGCGCATGGGATACTATAGACGTCCGCAAGATCAGCGAGGGCGAAACCCTTTGGATTTGGGGTATTTACGCTTGCATGTCTGCCGCCTTGAGTATGACGAACGCTGTAACAATGGCAAAGTTATATTGCTGACATATATCACAGACTTCGGCCAGATTCATCGGTTTGCCATTAATAACACCTCAAGCGTGTTGGAAGAGGCAGGAAAGCTTAGAGGCGAGACTATAGGTCCATTCAGCATTTAGTTCGGACCAATTTGGGTTGGTAGTTTGTTGATTTTGATGCGAAGGTTAGAGTTCGACTTCCATAGACTTCCTTTCTGACGCTGCGCCGCGTGCGCTCGCAGTGAAAATATTATTTTATTTCTTTTCAAGTTCATTTGCTCTTAATATAAACGAATTGATGCTCGGCTGGGGATCCAGAGTTATGCTCGTTGGGGGAAGGAATTTATGTCCGTACCAGTCAATCTGCTGGCATGATATTAACATAAGACGAGTATTAGGATATCAAGACGAAAAAGGCAAGAACTGTCTGCAATTTAGTGTGACAAAGTAGCACGAGGTTGCATAGAGTGCGCGCGTTGGATGATCAAGCTAACTAACGAAGATCCGGCTAATTGGGTGATGTTTGCGTCAAGCGTGGGCTTTTCCCACACGCTAATATAGAAGCTCGTCAATACAACACTTTTATATGACCAAGTGTCTCCCTGACTCCTGTAGGCGCCCATCACATATAGTGGATTAGATAGATAGGGTGTAGTTCGCCTGGGCTTTTATCTATAATGCAATCAGATAAAGATAGACAAAGCCAAATACCAGGCCGTAGCCTGTTATAAAGTAAGCATGACTTCTGCGTTAAGCACGTCTAGGTGAATTCAGACTATCTGTATTCTGCATTACACTTTGCCAAGGAGAATATTTTAAACTCAATTAAGATGCAGGTTTACTCGACACCAGTCTCGCGTATACATAGAACCATTGTGTAGAACAAGTTAGAGATTCAATATTATGTTGTGTTACCCTATATGTACAACGAACTGTAGATAGATATAAATTTATATGTATAATCCAATGCGCCGTCTATCGTCTCAGTCGCCTCTTTAGCCTATTCTGAAGAAGAAAAAACGTGAAAGATAACGGGCGCCTGCTGCTGCGGAGAAGATGAAAGAAAGGGGAGAGAGGGTTTGGTGGTGGTTGAGCGGCCATTTATGCCTTGCAAAGCCTGCCAGCTGAGTCCGTTTTATGCCCATCGCTGCCAACGGAGAAGTGGCTCCAGAACAGTCCGTCTGGGTCGTACTTGTTCTTGATAGAGAGAAGGCGGTTGTAGTTCTTTCCATAACCGTACTTCTTCCAATCGCCCTGGTACAGAGGATCAAGTTCGTTGATATAGACGTGGCCGCCAGGTGTGTATTTCTCCATGTAAGGCACCACAACCCTCGTGGTATATTCTTTGATACCAATCATCTCGTGGTAAGGTTTGCTACGGTCCCAGGCAGTTTGGACGACACAGTGTGCCACAGAGTCACGCCAAGCGGGGAGGACGGAATTGTAGGTGTTCTTCCACTTGCTAGTGCTGAGAGAGACACAGCCCCAAATATACCTGCCGTCGTATTGGGTGGTGATGTTCTGGATCGCAACGTGGAAAGCCTTCGCGTCGGCACTCGAAATGTCGGATACTAGAGAACGTGGAACAATCCGGCTGTTTAGTATAGCCGTTAACGACAGGGATTCATTTCCGTAAGGTAGGGGGCCTTGGTCATGATCGGCGTGTTGGTAATAGCTAGGATCGGTGCGCGTCTCAAACGTGTAGTTGACACCTAGGTTGTTTAGCTTTTGTAGTAAAGGTGCCCAAGCAGCGGCCACTTCGTCAGAGTTCTTGTCAGGCATGGTGATGCTTGAGCTTTCAAAAGAGGTGTTAAATTGGTACCAAAGGATCGAGTTTCCAGCGTCGGTAAAATTGGGCAGGAAGGCATAGGTGGCCGCGACGGCGTCGAGATATGCCTCGTACGGTATGCCAGAGGCGGAGAAGGAGAAGTTTCCAGCACCAACAATGTCGTCATTGTAGATCTTAGTCGTGAAGCCCAGAGTCACACCCCAAGTGCTCCCACCGCCACCACTCAAGGCCCAGTACAGGTCTGAGTGGTCCCCATATGGCGTCGCCCAGACATGTTCGCCCTCGGGCGTGACAACCTCCCATTCAAGAACGCCGTCAACTGCCATGCCATATTTGCTGGAGAGAATCGAGTGACCCCCGCCGGTGGTGTAACCTCCTGCAATACCCACGGTGGGACACTCGCCACCGATGATTCGATAACCGTTCTTGTGGGCGTACTCGTATGCCTGGAAACCTTGTGTTCCAGACCTCAAGGTCACTGCCGGGCCACTATAGTTTCCGCTCTGAAATGTGTCGGTGTGGTTTATGCCCTGCAGGTTGTGCATCCACAGTGAAAGAGCTCCAGTTCCTGTGGAGCGCCCCAAGAAGCTGGAACATATCGAGTCAGTATTGACATTCGTTGATCCCCGAGATAGCCTCAACTTACTCGTGTCCTGTGTTTTTCACAACAAGGCGGATGTTGTTCTCTTTCGCGAACGTCATGCCAGCTTGAATGTCACCAACTATGTCGCCATCTGCCGAAATGTTGACGGCATAACTAACAGCATGGCCTAGCAGGCACTCCTTATCTGACGATGTCCAGGGACTGCAGGTATTACCTTGCCAATAAGGATTGACGATCTCGCCTGACCAGTCTACACTGTAGAGTGGTTAGTTGATCGTGGATTGTTAGAACAGTATTATTCAGAAGACGACGAACTGGGTGATCAAATCATCGTAGGCCGTCTGGAGCGCATCACAAGCCGTTTCGTTATATCGGCCCACGGACAGCGTGCCTTCCGCTATTTTGTGGCATATACTTCCTAGAAGTTTAGTGGCAACCAGTCGGCCTCCAACGGTCTCGTTAAGGGAGTTCCACTTCTCCAGTGATGGCCAGGCGGCATCTCCCGGAATGGCTTTGCAACCGCGGGTCAAGGTATTCGTATACGTGGGCACTGCACGACCGGATGCTGCTAGTGACAAGACACCGAGCAGCGCTGCCCGGAAGGCCTTAAAGGGACTCATTTTGAGAATACGAACTGGTATTTCTGCTTGATATCAACGCAAAGTTTATGATTGAGGAATAATGTTCCAGTTCTTCCCACGCAGCAGCTGATCGGGATTCCACCGTCCGTTTTATATTGAATGGCATCTTGCGGGCTCGTACACACTGGAGGGGCATATCCCTCATCTTTTGAGGCTGAGGCATCCTCTGAGAGATGTTGCTATGTTTGTTCGCCCCACCAGTCACAATTTCACTTCCAGCTTCCACGCTCTTCATGTCTAAATCAGAGACGCTGCTTCCACGTGCAATCTCGCCGTCTCTCTCCAGGACGGCGGATTCTGTGGAATCACAAGCCAATCTTAGAAACGAGCTGTTAGTCCAGCAATCGAATCCTTATAAATCTCCATGGATCCTTAATGACTAGACACCTTGGTGGCCTGACACCTGGGGTAACCCAAAATTCGGGCTTTAGGCAGCCTCATAGCTTACTGGCCTTCTATTCCTCCTAATTTAAATAACCAAATAGCATGATATTACGGATAAAGTTACCTCGGCTGGGGGCGCCGCATGAGTGATCTAGCGTAGGGCTGAGGCTGGTGGCAAAGCCACTGCTACACCCAGCGTACATCTTTGCGTGCCTACCCTAGACGCCACGCGGTAGACACGTTACTCTTTACAAGGGTCCCAGGCAAAACAGGGTTTCTAGCTTTGTCTTGAAAGACTCTTGATTGGAGGCTTTGGGCATACAACAGTAAGGTATAACATAAGATCATCTAATTTTAGAGGTCATGTAACTAGAAATAGTGTACGTAGCCCGCATGCCATTGATTTGAATTTCCAAGTCATGTGTTCATGGTTTCGACCTCGGTAAACATCTGTAGCAAAACCTGCGGCGCCAGAGAGAGCGCCCAAAGACTACTATGAAAAGCTGGGGGCTCTCATTGTACACACCTTTTTTACAAGTATCACGGGTTGGGGAGACCAAGTCCACGGCCGTGGCAGTGCCGTACACTCTGGTCAAAATTCACAGTTACGTTTCTAGTGACTGTATGTTTTTCTTTCGCATGGTGATACTACTCGATATGCATATAAGCGAGTGAGATACACCACGCAGCCAAATTCCCGGGGCGCGTGTAGAGTATAAAGTATAGAATGCATAATACTTAACTATGCCGTAGCGGCTTGGGGAGGTTTTTTTCCTTCTAAAAACGCTACCAAACAGTTTGCTATAAGGAGAAACTCTGTTGGTAACATATTGAATCATCGCCTACAACATCGTTCTAGTTGCCCTGCAGGATTTTGGCATTGAAAATAATTGTTAAGAATAGCTTCACATTTTAAAATACAATAACTTAGATAATAAATATTATTATAATTAATTTTTAAAAAAAGAATATATTTTTATAACTACTATAAAAACAAAACGTATTAATCCTGTATGTATTAAAAACCTACATAAACTTTGATCTTTAAATTTATAGCATGTACAGTAAGTATTGTTATTTTTGTCAAAATTTCCGACCTACTTGGTTACGTACCATTATTTGATTCACCCCTTCGGCCATACGGTATGCTGATGGACCCTTGTACGTGGCTTCCGATCGTGCAGCGGACATCCGAGAGGCTGCATAAGGCTTCCGAAGGCAGGCATTATGTGGATCTGACTCTATACCTCTTCCGGGATTTTGATTGTTAGCTGTGGTGCAACCCTCTCCCGTCGGGGTCTCGGATCAGTTGAGACCGCGGTTCAGCCCCCAAGCTTTGTGTCTGACAAGCCAGCGTGTCCCAAAACGCCTGACCAACTGATAAGGTACAATTTAGCACCTCCTTACCTCGTGAAGCCAAAAGCGCCCTGGAGACCCAAGTCACAGGCTTTCTACTCCTATTGCTATTCCAATTTCGCTGTCAGTCTACGGCGCTCTATCATCATGTCGCTGAAGAGTGCTCTGTCCCAGTCATTCCCACCGAGGGCTAGCTTTACAGAGAAGCAGGTTGGGGATCTGTCTGGCAAAGTGTATATCATAACCGGTGCGAACGCGGGTGCTGGTAAGTTATTAATACACAGCATCTTTACGCACTAAGTCGGTCACTAATTCGCATAGGCAAGGAACTATCGCGTATACTCTACTCCAAAAATGCCAACGTCTACTTGCTAGCTCGCTCAGCCGACAAGACCAACCAGGCTATCACCTCCATCAGGCAGTCCGTGCCATCTTCTACAGGAAGCCTGAGACACCTACGTCTCGACCTCGCTGACCTTGCGTCTATTAAGAGAACTGTTGAAGAGTTCATGGCCTTGGAGAGCAAGCTACATGTGCTTTGGAACAATGCAGGTGTTATGTCGTCGGAGAAGGAGCTTGTTCTTACCCCACAAGGCTATGAGCAACACGTCGGCGTCAATGTTCTCGGTGGCTTCTTGCTGGCGAAGCTGCTCACGCCAGTGCTTGTGTCGACAGCCAAATCGTAGGTCACATCTCATTCTTGCTCATTATAGCCGTGCATCGCATTCTATCATATTATGCCATCTAACATCATACATTACACGAAACCTGACCCTTAGAGCTGAGTGCTAATTTGCCGGGAACTAGGGAACCACCTAATACAGTTCGCGTTGTATGGGTCTCCTCGGTGGCGGGAGAAATGTTCGCCGAGAAGAATATCGGCGCCACGGCGGAAATGATGCACAAAGATACACTGGCCAAGAAGTCTGGTAGCGAGCGGTACTGGTACAGCAAAGTGGGAAACTGGGCCCACGGCGTAGAATATGCCTTGAGACAGCAGGCCAATGGTGTGATCAGTGTACCGCTCAACCCGGGAAACCTTCAATCCGAACTGTACCGTGACCAAGGCTCCATGATGAGGTTTTTCGTTAAACTTTTGATGTACCCTCCCGTTAACGGAGCGTATACAGAGCTGTTCGCCGGCCTCTCACCTGATATTACACTTAGCAACACTGGCTGCTGGGGTAAGTGTTTTCTTGCTTTCTGTGCCTTTCTTGAGACCGACATAGCAGGGTGTGGCTAAATATATTCTTCCAGTCGTTCCATTCGGCAGGATCTACTCGATTAGAGAGGACTTGAATCTAGCGACGAAATCAACGGCCGAGGGCGGAACGGGCGGGACGCAAGAGTTTTGGGAATGGAGCGAAGAACAAGTTCGTTCATATCTGTAGTTAGTCAAAGTTTAGCTTTCGTATCTTGTATTATTGACCACGGTTGGCTGAATTCCGCCAGCGAGACGTCAATTATTTTTCTCCTTTCCCTCGAATAGACTGAAAAGGGGGTAGAATATTTGGCAAAGTAAAGTGATACCAGCCAAACGTAGACCTCGTTCCTGTCTGACTACGAATCAACCCCAAAGTCTGAAGGAGCTTATCCGTTAGATGAACTCCTTTCAGATACCACCACTCAAGCCAAGATTTCAGTTTAGCGTAACGAGGAGCTCACTATTAGGAAATTCTAATCGAAGAATACGCACGTACCCGAGGCCCTACATTGCGAGTGACCCCTGCATATGTGTCGCATCCGACCTGCAGATCCCTCCGATTGAACATACGACAGGCATCTGCCTGCTAGCGAAGGAGTGACCGCTCCGATGCAGCGTATAAGCTGATGTATGTCCTTCTTCCTCTCGACGAAGGAGAATTCGGAGGATCAGCAGACTGACTCGGCTTACCCTGCGTCTGCAGACTTCTGCGAGACTACTTGGTTTTAATGGCCTCGATGACCCCGCAGATTTCTTCTTAGTGGCCACCTTGGTGATGGCCATTGACCACAGCGTGCGGCGCCCCCATATTACAGAATCGCCAGATTACAGACGAAGTTTGCCTCCCCTCGTCGAGTTCGCTTTATGTCTTCGAGGTGCGAAGCGGGTTTGAGCAAACGTGATAGCCCAAATGGCCCTGTTCACACTTCAACCCCCAAGCTCTGGGACTATAGCTTCCACACTTGGGGGGCTCTTCATCTTATACCTTGTGACATCCACATTCCAAGCATGGTACCGACTCCGTCAATTCAAAGGTCCCCTTTTGGCTTCGATTTCGTCTCTCTGGATGGTCCGCACTGTCATGTCTGATAGAGCCGACGTTCAGTATGCGGAAACGCAGGAACGATATGGCGGCCCGTTGGTTCGAGTCGGCCCTGATATGCTCATGACGGACGACGATGGGATTATGCGACAAATAAACAGCGTGCGTGCAGGCTACAAGAGATCGAGTTGGTATCATAGCTTCCGCGTCAATCCGTACGAGGAGAACATGATCAGCACCACCGACGATGCCTTTCATACGTTCATCAAGTCAAGCACGAATGGCGGCTACTCCCTCCGAGACATACCGGCCATTGAAAGCTCCATCAACGATAGCCTTGAGGAGCTGAAGACCTTGCTACGGACAATATATCTATCCACGGACGATGACCCGCGCCCTGCTGACTGGGCCAATGTGGCCGAGTACTTTACCCTGGACGCTCTCTCCAAAGTCTCCTATGGGAAAAGCTTCGGGTGTATCAAGGCCAACCAAGATGTTCATGACTTTGTAGCGTCATCCAAGTCTGGAATGAGGTTCATGACGCTGTGTGCTGAAGTCCCAATCCTGAGGGCCATCCTAACGTCAAAAGTCGTTCTAGCACTCATCGGACCCAGAATTACGGACACTAGAGGTGTTGGGGCCTTGATGCGGTGGGTGCCATGGGCCACGTGCATTCACATTGGGACGAGGGCTAACTTATTTGCTATTGTCTCATAGGTTGTCCCAAGAGGCAGTGGACCAGCGATTCAGGTCTGATACCAAGGACCAGCGAGATATGCTTGTAAGATCCAAGCCAATAAATCAACACTTCCCTTATGCAGGGACTGATACAAAACTTAGGGGTCATTCATTCGAAGCGGCCTGACCCAAAGTCAGGTAGAACAGGAAGCACTTCTGCAGATCATTGCCGGATCAGATTCCACCGCCATCTCGATCCGCTGCACGATGCTCTTCCTCACCACCACCCCACACGCTTACCGTCGTCTACAAGAGGAAATCGACCAAGGAATTGCCGAGGGCAGGATATCATCACCGATTACTAACGCCGAGGCTAAAGCGTTGCCCTATCTACAAGCCGTCATCTACGAAACCCGGCGTTACCATCCAATAAACATCGGCACGTTCCCCAAGGTTGTACCTCCAAAAGGCGACACGCTAGCTGGGCAATTCGTTCCGGGAGGCACAAAGATTGCCGTCAACCAACGCAGTCTGTTGCGTAATAAGGTCAGTCCTCCTAGACTGGACTTGGCAGAGATTCAAGGATGAAGCTTAATTTGTGCAGCAAATCTTTGGGGCTGACCCGGATGTCTTCCGCCCGGAGCGCTGGCTAGTGGCATCGCCGGCCCAGCGCGACAAGATGGCGTCAGTAGTGGACCTCTCCTTTGGCTACGGTCGTTATGTATGCTCTGGAAAGCCTCTCGCTGTCATGGAGCTGAATAAGATATATGTCGAGGTCCGTTGTCCATCTTGGTCCTATTCTAGCCATCAATCGCCCCAATCATTTCCGTCCTCCTCGTGTAAAACCTGCCATTATTCGTGCTGACACATTGCTATTACGGACAGCTATTACGAGAATTCGATTTTCAGCTGATTAATGTGACAAAACCGTGGGTTGCCGAGTTTTACACCAACCTTTACATTAGTAATCAGTGGATGCGAATAACGGCTAGGAAGCTATGAGGAGGATGCTGGAATGGTAGTACTTGATGGGGCTTCTAGTTGGCGGGAGCAGTGCACGAACATGGCTTTTCTATCGCATGTCATATTAAAAGACCGTATTTTACTGGGTACATCATCGCCCAGGTACTCATGGCATTTGCAAACTCCTAATGTATCCCCACCCCTAAAGTCTCTCAGCTACCCGACGCCGTCTATAACCAGGACTGTCCCTCTGCCTGTTGATTCCGCACCAGCTCTAAAAGGTACAAAAATGACCAGGGCATGAGCTAATTAAAATCCATAGATTGCCTAACACTTCCGTTTACACCTAATTTTGCCCGTGCTTAAAGTACTAGCAATTTACCATTGTTACTAGCTGGTTGTACATAGCAGCCTTGATAAAAGGCCGGCAGCCGTATGTTAGAATTAAGCCTTAGGGGGTATATGGGACAATATGAATTTTGCTCATACATTCAATCCCCCGACGCAGTGGTTAATTCTGACACCGTACGCTTCTATGTTACTACTGTTAGCAGGAGGGTAGTGGGTCACATCGGGAGTATTTATTACCATTTGTCAAAAGGAGTGGAAACACATACAAGTAGCAGTTCAAGCCGTGGTATTCAGGATAATCAAAAAGAAAGTAAAATGCCCTAAAGGCACGGGAGATCTAGTAGTATATATATATATATATATATATATAAACAGAAGAGTGGAATATATATGCCTCCTTTATTTTAACATTCTTACTCACTCTAGGTATTTGTTTTTTTATAATAGGTTATATAATATATAATAGCCTATTTTATACAACAAAGTTTATAATATATAAAAACCTTTTTAAATAAGTTTTTTAATAAGTTTTACCTAGTTAATAAATATTTTTATGCTTTTTTTAAAGGTTTATAATAATTTAATGAAACTTTTATTTTTTAAAGCGTTTTATGTTAAAAAACTTAAACCTCGATTTTTTAACTAATATTTTTAATACTATAAAGCAAAACTTATATACAAAATTTTTTTTTTTGCTTTATATATTAGCTTTTTTTATAAAAACTTAAATTTTTATTTAAAAGCTACTATAATAATATTTAAGTATTTTATTTAAAAATTTTAAATATTAACTAATTTAATAAAACCTTTTTTTAAAAAAGTTAAAAAAAAATATAAGCTAAAATAATATAAATATATTAAATTATTTAACTAATTAAATATAGTTATTTATTTTAAAGTTATTAAGTTTAAAGCATAAATAGTTTTTTCGTTAAACTTATTAATAAATTTAAAACATATTATATAATAAGTATAAATTTTAATTATTTAATAAGCTATCGGTATTATATTAAACTATTAGCTTTTAGACCTTTTTTAATATAAAGTTATAAAAGGTCCGTTATTTTTTTAAAGTACGTTTTTAGCACGTAATTTTATTATTATAATTTTACGTTTAGTAAAGTTAGCTATAATAGCTATAGTATATATATATTAGTTAATATTTTTTATAAGTTTTTTATTAAATGCTTTATAAATACGCTAAATAAACCTAGCTAGGTTTTTTTAATATTCTTTTAAAAGTTATAAAAAATATTAAATATATTTTTAGTATAAATATTATATATAACTTTGCTAATTTTTTTGTTTTTTTTTATTAAAGTAAATAAGTAAAATAGCTTTTAAATAATAATAAAGCGTAGAACTAGCTTAAATAAACAGCTAGTTTTTTTTTAATGGTTTTAAAGTTTATTAAAAGTTTGCTAAAAAAAATAATTAAATTTAATAAAGTTATTATATTATATAATATTAATAGTTAAAACTTTTATTGTTATTAAATATATAAATTAAAAGTTGTAAAGCAAGAATATATAGGTTTTAATAGCTTAAAAATAATAACTATATTATTAAAAAAAGGTGTTACGGGCTAGGTTGTAGGACCTGCACTAAAAACTAGACCTAAAGGTTCTAGGGCTAAAGGACCTTTATATAGGTTGTTAGCAACTAATATATATATAGCTGTTCGGTTGCTGTTTTTTTATAATTTTTTTTTATATAGTAATTTAATAAAATTGTTATAATAGTTGTTTAGCTAAACTATTATATATTATTATGTTTTTTATTTAGAATTATTTTATTTATAAGCAGTTTATAAACTATTTACAAACTATTTAAAAACCGAGCTATATATTATTATTATAAACTTAAAGGGCTATTTTATAAAATAACGTTTATAAGCTATTTATAAGCTAGTAAATTATAAAAACTTTAATATTTAATCTTTAAAAGTTAATTGTAAACTTTAAGTTAATAGTAAATCTATTAAAAACTAATAAGTTTAATTTTTTTACGTATAAAAAACTTTAAGTTATAGAATTTAAAAAACGTTTATATTTAAAATATTAATACACGCAAACAAGGAGCGCACGCACACACAGCCACAAGTGGCTGTGCCTGGCCCGTGCGTGTGGCTAAGCCACACACACACACACGCACACATATTATTATTAGATATAGACTGTAGACTTAAGAGAAGCTTCCTTTCTCCATCTTCTTTATACATTCAGTTTTTACCCATACCTATAAGCACCTATATTAAATATAAAATATAATTTATTATTAAAATAGTATTGTTTTTAAGCTGTTTAAATATATATAAACTATATTAAAAAAGTTTAATAAAGTATAAAAAATAAGTTAACGTTTAATTAAGCTATACTAGCGTAATAAATAAATAGTTTTAAAATATATACTTTTATATAAAATAATATTATTTTAAACTAAAAAAAAGTTATAGCTAAATTAAATAAAATTTATATTGGTTATTATTAGTTTAAATATAGCTATAAAATAACAATTAAACTATAAAGTATAGTTAAATAATTATATTATATTTATGTAGCTATTTTATTAATTAAAAACTTTGTTTATAAAGCTTGTTTTTTAAACTAGTTAATTTAAATTTTCGATTTTTGTTTTAAATATAAAAAACTTTATAATAATCGGTTTAATTATTATAAACGAATAATATACGCGCGAGCGTTAAAAAAGCCGATATTTTTTTATAGCTAAAAGGGCTACTTTTTAAAGTTATATTTTAGCTATATTAAAAAAATAAAGGTTTAACGCGTTAAAAATATAATATTTTTTGCTGTCGGACTATATTTAAGCTATAATTTAGCTGCTTAAGCTTTTATTCTTGCTGCTAACTTAATAAAAACATTAAAAAAAAAAAAACAACAGCAAAAATTGCTATTAAAAATTATTTTTTTATTTTGTTTAAAATATAGTAGTTTTTTTATAATAGGTTTTAGCTACTAACTATTAAATTATAATATATATAATAAGTTATAAATTATATAAAACGTTTAAAGCTAAAATTATACTATTTAACAGTTGTTAGTTAGCTATTTAAAGCTAACAGTTTAAATAACTTTATAAAAATATATATAAGTTATTAATTATAAAGCGTTATACTATAAAATAAATTAAATAAACTTTTAACAAAAAAATAGTTTTATAGCAAATAATTTATAAAAGTTTATTTAAAAAAAAAGTAATATTATAAGCTAAGTTATAAAACTTGCTTTAAAAACTAAACGTAAAAGTTTTAAGGCTAAAAAACCTTTATATAGGTTGCTAGTAACTAATATATATTTAGCTGTTTAATCGCTGTTTTTTCGTAGTTATTTTTCTTTTTTTTTATGTAGTAATTTAATAATATTGTTATAATAGTCGTTTAGTTAAACTATTATAAAAGGTAATAGCTTTAGCTATTATAAAACGGCTTATTATAAAAGAAAATCCTTTAATTAACGTTAGTTATATTATATAGCTTAAAAGCTTAAACTTATGTTATTTCTTTAAAAACCTTTATTTATTTTAAGCTTAAAGCAATATAAAATATAAACGGTTTATTTTTAAATCATACTTTAGCTAGTTTATTAGCTATTTATTAATCGGTAAAAATATACTATAATTTAACGTTTTTAATTACTTGTTGTTTATAAACAAACTTTAATTAAATCGTTATATATTTAATATTAACATTATAAAATAAATTGTTAGCTAACGCTATAGCTTTTTAATTGTTGTTATAAATAATAATACTTTTAATTTTTTAAAAAAAGCTTTAGCTATCTTGGTTTTTTAATAGCTTATATTCAACTAATATATTTTATTTTATAAAATAATAATAATATAATAGCTTGTTATTTAAAGCTTTAACTAAAACTATTACTATTTACGTTAAAAATATACTTAAAAATTAACTTTTAAGTTTTTTAAATTTTAACGTTGTTAATATTAGTATATTTTATTAGTTTATATAGCTTTTTATAATAAACTAGTTTTATATTTATAATTTGTTTTTAAATATTTATAAATATGTTTTACTGTTAATTTATAAGCTTTACTTAGCCTTGTTAAAAAATAGCTATAAAAACAACTATATAACTAATATTAAGTTATATTTTTAATATAATATTTAAATATTAAACGTTATTTTTTGTTATAACGGTATAATTAGTTAACGGAAAATCGAAATACTTTTTAATATAAATATTTTATTTAAAATAAATCGTTTAATTAAAGCGATCTTTTTTCATAGTTATTTTTAAGTAATAAACGTAAAAACTAACATTAGTTATATTAAATTTGTTATATAGTACTACTTTTATTTTGTTAACTTTTTTATAAAGAAAACTTTAACTAAAAAATTATTTACGTATATAATAATATAAATATAACTTTTAGCGAATATTTTAACGTTAACGTTTAAAGCTATAAAGCTTAACGTCTTAAAAAATAAAAATAAAAATTTATATTAAAATTTAAATGTTTACTTTAGTTTTTATAAAGTTTTATTAAGTTTATAAATATAGTTAGTTTTATTATTAAACTTTAAAAGCTGTTTAACGTAAAATCTTTTAATTATTCTTTTATAAAAAAAGGCCGTTTTTACGTTTATTTGCTTAAGTTTAAAGTTTAAAGCTATAACAATAATAAAAATAGCTTTATAGCTTATAAGTTTAACTATTAAAGCCAAGGTTTTATTATGATTTAAACTTTTTATTTGTTTAAAGCTTTTTATTATTTATTAAGCTTTATAGCAAGTAATAAATCCGTTTAGTTTGCGCTTTAATTTAAAAACTTATTTTTTTAAACTTTTTGTTTAAATTATAGTTTATAAATTATTTAAGTTTTATTATTACTTAAAAACTTATTTTTATTGTTTAATTTTTTATATTAGCTACATTAATAATCGCTATTTTTAGTTTTATTATATTTACTATTAATAAAGCGTATATAGTACTAACAAAAAAAACTATTATTTTAAAAAGATTAACGTTATTAAATATTATTGTTAACTTATATATTAAATTTACTAATAAACGTTAAAATTATTTTTATTTATTTATTTTAAAACATAAATTAAAGTAGCTTTTTTAAACCTTTAAAAGTAGTATAGTTATAATATTATTTTATATTATAAATAGCTTATATTTAGTTTTTGTTAAGTGGCTAAGGGGTACAATATTGTACATAAACAAAAGGGTAAAATAAATACTACGTATATCGATTTATCTTCCTAACTAACTATAAAAATAAAACCTTCGTACGGAAAATTCTTTTTAAGTAAGAGAATTTTACGTACGTACACCGCCTTACTAGTTAGGCTAGTAAGCTAGCTATATACGTCGTATAAATAGCCTTGTACGCAGCTAATATCGCCGTTACAACAGTTTTAAAGTTATTAAGGGTATATATTAATAAATTAATTTTAAAGTTTATATTTTTAAGAGCGTTATTAAATTTATAAAAAATAATTAAAGTATATTTATTATAATTATTAACTAGTTATATAAAAATATAAAAAACGCTGTTTTTTTTTTTAATTTTAATAGTTTAATATTATTATTATTATTTTAAAATATCTTTAATTTTAACTATTTTTTAAGTTAATAAAAATATTTTTTAAAACTAACAATTTTAACACTTATAATAATTAAAGATTTATTAAAGTTATATTTTAAAACAATAATACTATAAATTCACAAATAATTTTTAATAAAAGGATATATACGCCGTTTTTAAAAAATAATATTAATAAAATAAATTATTGTTTTAAAGTTAAAAAGTATAGCATAGATTATAGGGCCTTTTTTTAATATTTTTATATTGTGCAAGGTTTTATTTTTATATTAAATTTAATAACGTTTTATACTATACTTGGTATAATGTTCAATTATTTAATTTAATAATTAAATAAAGGTTTTTTAAATAAATAGTTATATATATTATTGTTAGCTAATATTTAAAATTAATTTTATTTTTAATCATTATAATAAACAGCTATTAAATAATATTCTTTAAAACATTTATAGCTTTTTTAATGATATTATTTTATAAGTATTAATTTATAGTAAATTTTTATTTTATTTTTTATTTTTAATATATAGCTTCGAAAGTATTACTAGTAAAAGTTAAGCTTTAGTTAAAAATAATAGCGTAATAATATTGTTTTAGTTATTTTGTTAATTAAAAAAAGCTTAAAATATTTTAAAGGACTTTAATATAAACTTTATAAAAAATATTTCAGTTATTTTAATACAATTATTATATATAACTATTTATTAAATCATTTAATTATATTTTAAAACCTTAATTTTTTAGGTTAATATATTAATATAGTTTATATTAATTAATTTTAACTTGTATATGTTAATAACCTTTTTTTATAAACGATTTTTTATTTGTTTTTAATATATATTTTATAAAAATAATACTTTTAAAGAAATAAAATTTTAGTTAAATAGTTTATTAGGGTTTTTAGGCCTTAATTGCTTAAATTACTACGTTGTTTATATTATATTTATATATTAAAATTTAAAAAAAATAAGCATAAAAGCCAATATTAAAAACTATAATATTAATATTGCTATTAAATATGTTAAATAAATATAAGCTTTTAATAGTTTAAGCAACAACATAATAAATTTTGCTTTTAATACTAAAAGCTTTATTTTAAAAAACTAAAATAAAATTAACTTTAACATTAAAGGAACAAATAACATTATAAAATATTATTAATTTTTTTTTGCCGTTAACTATTTAAGTAAAAGTATAAGTATTGATTTTTTCGCCATAAATAAAATTTTTTTTTTTTGTTTTTAGTTTAAACATTTTTTTATGGTAAAAGTTTTTTTACGGCTATAAAAAAAGTACTAACTATATTTAAAGTTTATAAAGTTAAATTTTTTAAAAGATTTTAAAAAAAGTATTAAAAAACTAAAGCTAAATAATAAAATAACTTTAAGCTTTGTTTTAGCTTTAAATATATCCGTAAAAAAGTTTAATTTAAATTAAAGAGCAAAGGTAACAATAGCTATAAAATTAAAGTTAATAAAACTAAAATTAAAACAGCTATTATTATTAAGTTTAAAGTTGTTAACAGTAGTAAATAATATATTAAAAACAATATTTTTTATCGTTATTTTTATTTATATTTTTGTTTTTTATTATTATTTATTATTTTTGCTTTTTAAAGGGTTTGTTTAAAATAACTTTTAACCGTTAAAGAAAAAAGAATTTAAAAATTATTTAAAGCTAAAATAATTTTTTATATAATGTAAATATTTATAACTTTTATTAAAAGTTGCTAATAAATTTATATTAGCTTTTTTTAACTTTTAGTTTTATTTTTTATATTAAACGATTATAACTATTTTATTAAAACTTATTATTAGCTTAATTATATTTAAAAACAACATTATCTTATTAACAAAACGTAATAAAAACCATAAAAAAAACCTACATAAAATAAAAAACTTATTAATAAATATAAGCTTGTTAATTAAGGATATTTTATTTAATTTTATTAGTTTGTTTTAAACTATACGGAGTTTTATAGCTAGCTTAGTTATATTTTTTATAAACCCTTAAAGTAGCGTTATTTTATTTATAAATTAAAAACTAGAAAATAGTACTACTTTTAAATTTTTAGTTTTATATAAGCTTATTTTAAATAAGCTTAATGATATTAAATAAAGTTGTTTAAGTATATTATACTATAATATAAATATTAAGTTTAAAATAGCTTTAATTATTACGCAAGCTTTTTTTTAGTTGTTGTTTTAAATATTAACTTTAGTTTTATAGTTATTTACCCTTTTGCTTTTATATTATATTAAATATAAAGTTTAAAAATTCTAAAATAATAATTGCTTATATTTTTATATTAATAAATAATTAAATTTTTTTTTTAATAAATTTAAGATAATCATTTAAAAACTTTATTTTAATAACAGTTTTAAGCTTATAGTTTTAGTTGTTACGTTTATTTTATTTTATTTATTAAAATATTTTTAAGTATAGTTTTATAGCAAAAGCTATAATATTTAAGTTTAAAATTAAACTTAGCGTTATTTTTTACTAATTAATCGGTTAACTTAATGGTATTTAAGCAAATAGTTCGGTTAAAAATAATTAAAAAGATATTTTTAATAAAAAAATCAAAAGCCTTTTAAACAAATAATAACTTTAAAACTTAATACATTTAAATTATTTAATAGTTATTAAACAAAACTTTTAAACTATAAGCTAAAAAACAAATTATATAATAGTTTTATATAAAAAAAACTAGTTGTTATTAATAACATTTTATATAAATAGTATAAAAGTTAAAAAATTTAATAAAAACTAAACGAAAAAAGGTTTTATTTTTAAAGAATATTATTTAATATTTAAAAATATTATTAATAGTTTTTTTAAAATTAATAACAAAAATAAAGTATAAAAGAAAATTTTAAAGTTAAAAGGTTAATTACTTAAAAAATTAAAAAGCAAAAAAAAAAAAGCTTTTTTTAATTAAGCTTAGTATTAATAGCTTAAGAAAAAAAACATAGCTAGTATTAAAATATATATACCTAAGTATATTTAAATAAAATTTTATTAGTTAATATATTTACTTAAAAAAATTATGTGTTGTTTTTATTTAATGTTTATTTAAAATAATTTAGGTAAAGTTTTAAATATATAGCTAAAACAAAAGTTTTTTTTTTTTTTTTGTATTTTAGTTAAATGCTTTAAAAAATAAAAGTTTTTCTGTTTATAGGTTAAAACTTTAATATATTAAAAAATAGCTTATAAAAAAAGGCAATTATTAAGTAGCGTTTTTATTAAAAATAATATAAGTAAGCTGTTCTAGGCTTATAACCTATTAAAAAATAAAAACATATATAAGTAAGAGTTTAAGCAGTTGTATTTAGGATAATCAAAAAGGAAGTAAAGTGCCCTGAGGGCACGGGGGATCTGGTGGTACATATATACACATACAAACGGGAGAGTGGAGTGTACACACCTCCCTTATTTTAACACCATTGGTGCCGAATTAACAGGCAAAGGGATAGTCAAACCGACCACATACAACTTTGAATTGCTCCGGCACCTCCTGAGTCAGACAGAAACAACCATGCTAGCAACTATGCCCTAGTGTCAGGAACCCCGTATATGGTAGGCAAAGACTCTTCTTGTTGCACGAAGGTCACGAAGCCATCTCCGTGGCTTCGTGGATGCTATCTAGCTATATACAAGGAGTCTCTTTGTCTATACGTGACTCGTGATATGTGGCTCTGGCTCGTGACACTTGGATACTTACACACAGATGGATACCCATGTACGTACTTGAGCGTGTGGAAAATTGCTTACAGCATGATGTGCCGCGTGGGCAGTGGGCTTCCGAGAATGCCGCCGGCTCCGAACGTGCAGCCGTAGACCCTAATCCTTGCCTGCATACGCGACAGTGCCACATGTGCGCATATACATATTCCAGTCAGTTGACCAGGCGGGGCTATTATCACTACGCGGGTTTGGAAGCCGACAGTAGTTACAGTCTTCATTCTACGGCCTGAGGCTGACGTAGTCTCGGTTACTCGACCTCAAATTCTCCGCATACTTGTTGTACTGCCCCAGACTCCAAGTACCTCCATACACTTTGTTAGCTAGACGATAACAGCGCGTACCCTATAACACAAGATCCAGCATATTCGCCAGTATCACTTATAAGCTTCTGCTCAACAACATCCTAGTCCATCTATCTGGGCACCGTGGAGAGAAATGGCTTCATTTTTGGGTTTCGTGCAGAGAGTACGGCAAATGAATAACCCCCCCATGGTGGAGAATAATCCAGACGCATTGCGATTTGGGATTCTAGGCGCCGCGAACATTGGGTAGGCAGGCATGCAATGAGGAGGGGGAACAAAGTTAACATACAACGGGGCAGCCCCAATGGATTATTCATTCCAGCCAAAACTCACGCAGATATTGTTGTACAATCAGTGGCAGCGAGAGACCCAGCCAAGGCAAGCAAGTACGCACAGGAGCACGGCATCCCAAACGTGAAGGGATCATATCAGGGTAAGGCTTCCCTGAACGACGAAGAGAACCCAACAGGCGGCCGAATGTGCCGTGGTCTCCATGCCTAAGGATATTAGACCACCAAGTTCCGACATTTTGAACGTCCCTTGTTATGGAACAGTCTAAAGGGGGGGTGAAGACTGAACCTCTAATTGTCCTGACGCATTACAACATCGCACCATTCGCCGAGCTGACATGTATTCCACTACAGAAATGCTTGACGATCCTGAGATAGACTGCGTTTACATAGCGCTGCCGAACACATTACATTTTGAATGGGCAATGCGCTCCCTGGAGGCAGGCAAGCACGTGCTCCTAGAAAAACCTAGCGTTATCAACGCCGCAGAGGCAGAATCCCTGTTCTCGCAACCGAGCCCTACTACCGTCTTGCTTGAAGCCACACACTCCCTGTTCCATCCCGCCTTCGCCACATTTATGTCGTATCTCACGCCTGGCGATGTCGTTTGGGCTCGAAGCTGCATACTGGCCCCTCGGGGCGTCTGGCCTGCGGACGACATGCGGTTCAATTACGACCTCGGTGGCGGGGCTCTTGCAGATATGGGCCCGTATACCTTAGGTGCGTTGCTGAAAATTTTTGGGACAATGCCTGCGGCGTGTGAGGAGTCCACTATGAAAACGCACGCGAATGGGATCGATGAAAGTTGCAAGGCACGCTTTCGATTTCCAAACGGCGGCATAGGGGAGGTCTACGTCAATCTAAAGTCCTCGTGGCTGGAGGGAATCTCGCCCGACGCCGAGGCAAAGATGAGGCCCGCCATTGTCAATGCGGAATATGCCGGGTCAGTACAGCATGCCTTTCACCTCGACAGTTCCTTCTTTTCTCTCACAACCTTGCGGCGTCTTGAACATTCTAAGGCTACGACCTAAAGATGAACTCATGTCGCGGAGGTGTGGGGCCTATATATATACCGTTAATACTCCACGGAGATTAACGGCGTCGTTTTTCTCCGTGACAACTCACCTAGACTAATGTCTACATAGCGTGAAAATTCATGAAGGCCAAGAAGTCGTCCGAACGAGGCATGTCTACTTCAAGAATTTCGCCCTGCCCACTAGCTATCACTACATCCAAGTGAGCGACGAGTACGTCGTTCGTAAGGTTGGAGATGGCAGCGCGACGAGTGCTGTCAAGAGGTGGAAGGCCAGCAAAACGGTAAAAGCCTACACCTGGAAGCAAGCTGGGGTTGAGCAGCCGGGCGAAGAATACTATACAACGTGGAGGTACATGTTAGAGCAGTTCGTGAACAAAGTACGCGGCAATGAAACGGCACCAGGAACGTGGCTTAATGCGCAGTTTTCCATCAACGTCGCGAGAATGATCGATATGGCGTACTCTGCTGCCGGCTTGTATCTTCGGCCATCGAAAGATAGGGTGCACTCTTGAACGAATGACACAGCAAAAGTGTATTTGTTTAAATGGCAGTTCCACCGTGTTACAACGTCGAGTAGATAGTCTCGAATTTATCATCGAGGTAGATTCTAGTGTCATAAACTGTGTTCCTTGGACCTGCATGCCAAAGGTGAATGGGGCTCTGCATCCGACAATGGTAGATTACAACGCCTCTGGGGGGGCGACATCTGGAAGTTTGCACAATCAATTAAAAGCACTTGCCTCTCAAAGTGTATCAGCGGAACGGATTTAATATAATAGTTTCACATGCGCGCCAATTATGGGGCAAAAACCTTCCAATATCTGCCAACTACTTAGGCAATTCAGCACCTGCTCATGCAATTCAAATATAGTCGATTTTAGTTCCAACGGATGCTAATTTCTAGAGCCACCAGCCTGTTGAGGGACGTTACGGGCACAAAATCAGAAAGTCTGAGGCAGAGAAAGTTTTCAGGCCATACGACCCGTTCTATATGACCCGGTGCAAGCTCGCATAAATTGCCTATGGATACAAAACTTGTTCAACGTGTCTTTCAAACACACTGTGAGCCTGGCTCCTCGTGGCTCTTTGGATCAACCCTTTCTGCTTCGTCAACCTCCGTGACGTGAACCCAAAGGTTCTTTTCTGAAAACAACATATAACTCGTTGAATCCATCGGGCTGGTCGGGTTGACGAGTTGGAAATCAAAGGTTCGAAGGAGCTTGGCGACCGGAGTTAGCTCCTGGGAAGAGAAGACTTGTGTGAAGAGAGCAAGCAGCGTACCTCGAAAAAGACCTTATTGAGCTCCATAAATGCAAGAGATTTACCAGCACATTGCCATCGACCCGACCCAAATATGAGCTCGGTGGTCCTGTACATTTCGGCTCTGCGGTTTTCGTCTGCTTCCATGAAACGTTCAGGGCGGAAAAGTTCAACATCATCGCCAAATATAGGGGAGCGCATGAGTTCCCACTCTATTACAACAAGTTAAAAATGGTTCGAAATTCTTGATTACAGTCACAAAAGCGGTATCAGATTACCCAGAAAACTCGGAAGTTCTTACTATATCAAGCTGTTAGCCATGCCTCTTTCATATCTAAAACATGGTGTGACGCTTAGCATACCGATTTGAAGTGATGGCTGTCCCGCCTGGGATGAATTTGCCACCAATGTGCTCTCCTTCTGGAGGCACCACCTTCGGTGTGAGAACTGGCGCCGGAGGCCGCATACGCAAGCCTTCATGAATAACGGCCTACAGAAAATGCATCAGATCAAGCACATGACGACGGAAAATGCGACCATCAGACGGATCCTCACCTGCAAATATGGGATTTTCTTAGCTTCAGCTTGGCTGATTGGGTCAGAAGCTTTGCCCTCGCGAATTGCGTGGACGATGACGCCCTTCAGCTTGTAGTAGACTCGCGGGCACGTCATCAGATAAAGCAGAGTCAGGCGGGTGGCAGAGGATGTCGTGTCTGAGCCTGCCACAATTGTTGTGAGCAACTCGATCTGGCATTGTTCCTTACCCAGCCCTCCCCGACGTATAAAGGATCCCTGCTGTTCGTTAGCGTGTTAACGGCATGGCACCTCCGAGCAGATATTCATACCAGCATATCGTGGTCTTCTTCACGTTGTGTCTTCGAGCTGAAACGCTTGCCGACGGCTTCTTGTGACATCCTAAATCTTATCAGAGTCTGTCCTGTCTCAATGCAATGATATCTTAGTCGCAGACCGCATGATTCTACCGAAGCCTCTGGGATCCGTGGGCTTTGGGCCAAAGCGGTTGAAAAACCATTCAGACATGACGATATTTCGGATCCACTGGCAAAATTAGGATCAGTGGATACTCTTATGGACCGTGAAGACTGAAAACTACGTACTGGAGTGTCGCACATCACAGTGGACCCCGGCACCCATGAATGAATCCCAGAGAGGATATCGCCGACGTCTCTATCTTGCTTCAGAAAGCCGGCTGGTTTGCCAAACGCCGCAGTTGCCACTACGTCAATCTAGTCAAGGAATGAATGTTCAGTAGGTCATAACTTGAATTCGAAGGCAGAACAGAGAAATTTGGGAAAGTGTTGAAGAGACGAACGGCGAAATAAGCTATAGGGTCGACGAGGTCAACGACACTTCCACCCTGACTAATACGTCGACGAAGAAGCTGCTTTAGATCTCCGATGTTGCCATCAACACCAGGCTCTAGAGCTAAGACGTCGCGGCCATTGTAGGCTGGGGCCAGTTTAGCCCTGAGCGCATCGTGGATACGAGGCTCCTGCATTTGGCCCATAGTCCTGCCTTTAGCGTCTGGCATGCTGCCCAGGTACCTTTTGAAACCACAATGTGAGCTATTCATACTTTACTAGGTCCAGGTTGCTTTGGACGAGAAGCAAAAATTCGAGAGTAGCTTACCAGTCATCCCTTTTCCATGTCCCTGAAGTTGCCCCTGCCCGGCGAGCGATCTCTGGGTCACCGGTGGCGACTTCATTGGGGCCAATTCGTACGACGGGCCCGTACTTCTTGAACAAGTCTCGGTGTATGTATGCTTGTTTACTACTACCTGCTGTCATAGCCATCCACAGGTCTGGATTCTCAGAGACTTAGCAATTGTTCTTCACATGAGATTGTACATCTAATTCAATTGTCCTCAGTTACGCCTTAGGTGACCAATGAAGAGGATTACTCGCGTCGAATTCATGACGAAAATAGGGGATGCATCCCGGGATAGGACTTACAGGAGAAAGAGGCTATGAATGGTCCGGGTACGTGACGGAGACGATACCAGGCGGAGACACAAGAGACGACGTACCAAACCACAAGGCAGACTGGTACCGCGACTCTCACACTGGCGGCTGGTAGCCATTCAAGTAGAACCGCCATGTTGCAGGACGTATGATGAAAGGGGTAGAACTACGGCGTACGTCGTAGAACGCGATGCTATGCTATGGAATGAGGAATACTCAAAGAATTATGGCAAACATGTAGATTTCAGAACGGTCTTGTCGGACAACAAAGAATAGAAACGCACTACTTTGCGCTAAACAATGCCGTCACGCTTGATAATCACAAATAAGTACCACTTGCGACTGGGAGTCATACGACAATGGGTAGGGGTACGACCCAGGACACGGTTATAGCATAGGGACACGACGGTCAGATAAGCCTTAAAATCCTGCCGGAGTGGCTGCACAGCGGCGGTGTCAAGTATCGGTAGAAAAGTCGTTAAGAATCTAATGTAAACTAGAAAGAGATCTGGTCAGGGCTGGAATCTTGAACGTGGGATGTGACTCGGCTTGTTCCTACGGCCACTTCGGCGTGGGGTCCTTGGAGTCCGTGCAGCAGAAACCGTGCACTTATAGGATCAAGTCCGTAACCCTGCGTCCGAAGCTGCGTCCGAAGCTGCATCGGCATCTTGTTGGAGATAGGGCGTAAGCCCAGGCATATTTTGTAACAGATCCTTTAGTACATAGCATGACCCAATAATCTACTTCTAGGGTGTCTTAGGAGTCTTGGGACATCTAATTGTATTTTCCATCTAACAACATCATGCTACTCACATGGAATCGGAGAGCCACGCTTACATAAGCAAACTTGAGGCTTCTAAACTAAATCATAATATTATTTATTTAAGGCATACCACAAATATTCCTTGTCAAGTTTCCGAACCGGCGGGCCATGATATACAGGATGATGGAAGGATTTGTAGACGAGCAGAATTTCGTCCTTATTGATCGGTATTGGCCTCTCCGTACGTCCGTCCAACTGCATTTCGCGTCGGAGGTGAGACACGTCACAGACTGTATTGCTGTCTCTGTAGCAACAGATCTCTATTCATATGTCGACGTTTTAATGGCACAAAACCCCTGATGGCCCGTAGAGCACTTTAGCCTTCAAGCTCAATACCAGACAGAATAACAGTCAAAATGACTCCGAAAATGCAGACGGCGCTTGTGATTCGGCGAGGCTACACCGAGGACGGGCTTCCTTTGGTCATATCGCACTCGGCTCCTGTACCGGACCTCGCCTCGCATTACCATGTCCTGGTACGTGTACTGGCGGTAGCACTGAACCCTAACGACCACAAGATGATGCTGCACTTTCCCATAGAAGGGAATACTGGGGGCTGCGACTTTTGTGGCCTCGTTGACGCTGCGGGCGAGTCGTCGGCGCATGCCGTTGGGACCCGAGTCTGCGGAGCCGCTTTCCCCTACAAGCCCGGCGACACCGGAGGGTCCTTTGCGCAGTATCTGGCGGTCGACTCCAGACTGCTCGTGCAAGTCCCCGAGTCCTGGGATGACATGCAGGGCGCTGCATTTGGCGGCGTCGGGTGGTCGACGCTGAGTATGGCCTTCTCCGACTCGGAGGCACTCGCCCTATCAGGAACACCAGACAAACCCGTTGAAAAAAGGCAGCCAGTACTTGTCTATGGGGCCGCAACTGCCACCGGCACCTTAGCGTGCCAGCTTCTCAGCCTGTAAGTAGCGGTCAGATTGAAACCCAGGTGGCGTTCCATAAACGGCGCATGTGCGTGTAAGCTTACCAGATAGGCAAGGAGCGGCTACGATGCCGTGGCTGTTACATCGACGGCTTCGGCTGCACTCGCTCGCTCGTACGGGGCTGGCTGTGTCGCATCCTATAACAATCCCTCACGGCCCTTACTCGACCAGATCCGGGCACTCACGTCGGGTAGCCCCATTCGGCTAGCACTGGACTGCATCACCGACACGGATTCAGCCGCCATCTGCTTCCAGGCTATCGCGCGTTCCGGTGGCCGTTATGCCTGTTTGGAGCAGTGCCCTGAAGAGTGGCGCTCGCGGCAGGCTGTGCAAGTAAAGGAGGTCATGGGCTTCGAGGTGCTGGGCGTCGACGTGGACCTAGGACCTAATACAACGTACTCGCGCAAGGCAAGCTCGCGGTTGCATCAGATTGGCATGCTATGGGCGAGCCACATGCAGCAGCTGGCGCAGGAAGGGCTTATCATGCCGCACCCGCTGGCAGAGGTCGAGTCTGCGTCGCGGCAATGGTGGGATGCCGTGACAGAAGGTCTCGGCCGGCTGCAGCGTGGAGAGGTGCGCGGCCAGAAATTGGTGGTCAGAATCTCTGCGTCCTAGACTCATCAGCGAGAATTACATGACGGATCTATGGACATGGATGCGATTTGTGACCGTTGGTCTGGTCCGCATGCGCCATCTCACAAATTCGTTGCTCGGAACTCTGCTGACTCGCTGTATAACACCGTTTTCGCATCACACCCACCCACACACATTATGTAGTTAGGTGGCACAATTCTTGCTTTGCAGTTTCAGCTCTACCACTAATATAGGTCAGGTTGTCTAAGGAATACATACTATGTAGCTCTCATTCTTGGGTACTGCGTCAATCTGCCTGCCATATTAATTACATTAACCTCGATTATTGAGATAGGTCGATTAATTTTCAAGAAATTTGTCGATCACGAATTCCTTGCGGTATTTTTAAGATGTATTCTTATAACCTTTCACGTCGACAAGTTAGTTTGAACTATGCTTTTGCACCAATCCAGAACAGTCCAGTTTATGTATATGTATTTACACCACCTGTACCTATAGGTAAGCATTCCTGTGGCACGAGCATAGAACTGCGTGTCCCGGACCCTGTACTTGCGGTAGGCAATAGACATTCATTGTTGCGCAAAAGCCTCTGAAACCACCTTCGTGGGCGTTATCTAGCTATTTACAGGGAGTCTCTTTGTCTGCGTCTGTAAGCCTGTGCCTTGTGACACTACGTGCGGAACTACTGCTTGGTGCTTACCTCCAAGAGGGCAAGGGCGGTGTATCGTGCCGATCTTCATCATATGCACCAAATCCAAATATGGTTTGCACTATTAATCAATCGCTACTATCTTCTGCCACATTCCGCGTGGACCCCCCATATTGCCCTTCTGGAACCCTTCGAAGCAGAACAGCTGTAAGACAAACTCTCTTAAACATAGCCTTTTTCGAAGAGGATGGATAAGGAGGCATATAAAGCACGGCTGCTCCACTCGCCTTAGTTGCCGCAAATTTTATAGTGCATGTGGCCTATCTTGAATGTCTAACCCCCCCCCCCGGCCACCATGTTCACGGGAACGTCATCCAACCCAGTCTCCATACCCACCCCTGGTAGTTCGAAACGCCGTGAGTATAACCACCTGTCCATAACTACCGGCAGTGGCAGAAGTCTCTGACGTATGATTCTCAGACGCATGTGATCGTTGCCGGAAAAGCAAACTACGGTGCCCTCCGCGGGAGAACGCCTCTCAAGCTTGCGACCGATGCTTGAGCCTGGGGATATACTGCACTACTACGGACGAAAATGCTCCTAGTGCTCCAATAGAAATCAGCGCAGGCATGAGCGTTTTGCGATCGGGGTACGCGTGCCGCATCACACCACCTTTATTAGATACCCTCTCAGCTGCTTGGCCCGGCGAAACTTCACGCAACGACAAAGTGATGCCAATTTCTCCAACCCCAGACCCGTTCACGTGGCTCTCTATGTTCCCACTAGGAAACGGGCACTTATCCCCGGCTATGGGTGGAGAAGCCGTTGACTGGACCGCTCCTGATAGCTTCACGCTGTCTATGCACCCCGAATCTGGTTCAGGTCTCAGTTCGGACCCCGGTAGGGATGCTAACCCACTATCGGCGATCAGGCTTAGCACTCGCCTGGCCCGCCTCCGCATGAAATTGAGTCTTCACTTACAGCAGTGCTTAGAGGACACGACAGGCTTCTGGGACGGGGACATGGATTTAAAGGAGCAGCAGCAAGCTGCTGCTGCCGCTCAAAACCCATTCGGCGAGGCCCTATGCTACACGTCCGAGTTACTGACCATTATCCGCCTCTTTCCACGGCAGGCACTCGGGGATGCCAGCTCATCGCCCTCGACGTCCGTGTTCGGGACGATCAATCTGGTCGCAATGCTGGATATACTTTCCGCTCATACCCAGATAATATCCATATATGACGGCCTGTTTCAGCGGCTATACGCCAAGCTGCGCAGTGCTGTGGGGCAAGAAGCACCAGATCTCTCTGCGTCTCGGCTCCAGACGCTGCCAGGCCTGCAGCTCGCAGGCTTCTCGGTGCTACAGGGGAACCTGCAAACAAAGATTCTGATGCAGGCCATGATGCACCAGCTGAAGACGCTCGAGAAGGAACTGTCCTTACCGGCGGAGCTATGTGTATCAAAACAAACGGAAACGTATCTGGACGGCTTGGTTAGACGCGACATGAGAACACGGCATGTAGTCAATAGCTTCTTCGCCTCCAACGCGCAGTATTCCACAGAACATGTAAGTAGCCTCAGGGAGGCTATATATCGGCTAAGGGGAGTTTTGGACATCTAGAGTACATAGCTATCATTATTATGGCATTGGCGTGAATGGTGTGAAATTTAGACTCGTCAGATACCTATAAGGGGATAGATAGGACCGGCGACTAAGAGGAGAGGGCGGTCGAATGGCGATTGCATTATCAGTTTCATTCAAATCATTTGAGTCAAAGCCTCTGTTGACACAGACAGGTGCACGCAAAATGCCTCGACACACATCTCTAGTCACGAGGCTGTGGGAATGAGACCGGGTGTCTTCTGTCGGAGGGTTTTGCTCCAGAGTGAAGTTGGGTCACTGGTAAGTGGCTACGAGGTAGATAGGTAGGGGTAACAGCTTAATAGTATCGATTTCTGAACCTCTGCCAACTAGAGGGGAGGGTTTAGTCTTTTATATAGCTAGAAATATATCGTAGACCCACCAGTGGCAACAAGCTAGGCTCCAGCTACTTAGGCTCCTGCTACTTTAGTCCCTGACACTTCTCCGCCGGCCCATTATCAGCACCGCTAAGTACTATGTACGCTGTATGGTTGTGTATTAGAGCTATTACTGTCACGGATAGGTGGGTCTATACAGACCCCTACACTATATGGAGCGGATTAACCCTACTCCAGATGATCACACATATAAATAGCTACACTGAAAACCCTTTTCTAGTGATCTGAACCTAGATAGTTAGATCTTCTGAATATACATCTAGTGATCGTTTCTGGAGAGTGCACTTGTCCACTTCCTACATATGATCGCTACCCCACATCTCCGCAAGACGTATGTACCTATGCTCCCTGCAATCCCACCGCAATACTAACTCTCTAATAATGTAGGTAATGTTAAAGTGGCCCAGATGGGAACTAGATGCCTCTAGTCATTTAACGCCGGGTTTGGGCCACATTGCAACCGCGGTCTATACCTCCGCCACCCGTAGTGGCCAGCACGAATAACAAATCCGACTTAAGAAACACCACCTCGCCATTACAAACTATGCCCAATAGACAACCGATGACAACCAACGACTCTTACACCGCCTCAGCCTGCTCCCTCCTATTTTGACCATGTGCTAACCTGATTTAGAACGCAACATTGCCTGGATAGTGCTAAGGGCTTGGAAGGATATTAAAACTGCAATAATATTCTAAGGCCTCAAAAAAGCTATAAAAACCTTATCCCCTTTTTAGCCAACTGGAAGATTTGGAGTTTATATGTCTAAATAACCTCGCAAATAGTTGCGAACCCTTTCCTTAGTATTGTTATCTCGGTTGTTCAAGTGCTAAAGTAGTGCGGGTAGCTATTAGCAAAATCAGCCAACAAAAGGGACTAGTTTTTAATATTAAGGTTGTAAAAGGCCGCAAGGGGATTAAGAGTAAGGAGTTATTATAAACCGAGCTACTTTTATATGTATTTGACTTTATTTATAGCTTATGCGTTAATTTTATTTATAACAGTAAAATTTATTTGCGTTCTTTTTAATTAAGAAGTTCCTCATTGATCTAAGTAAATACTATTAGCTCTCGATACGTATTGGCCAACCTACCTCGTTGGCTACGGCCCGTACTTTGTGGGCGGGCCGCACAGGCATCGGTATGGGCAAAAGACTCGAAGAGAGTCTTACACTCATATGGCTCTAAATATATATATACTATGCAGGTCCCAGTCTGCCGGTACGTGTCAGACTGGGGTGTGGTGCAACCCGGGTAATTAGGGTTCATATGAACAGGCTGCAAGCCCGGACTGAGAACTCATCGTTTTATGCTATTGTAATATGTGACATTAATTGTGCTCTATTCGGTCTATTATCATTCTCTATAAACGGTAATCTATGCAGTCCGTCATCAACTATTTAATCTCTATCCCGCCAATTGAACCAAGAGCCTGTTGCCGCTGTTACTTCATTATATTTCTATATTGTTGGAATAGGGGTGGAATACAAAACATACCTTCTTGATGTCACCATAAACAGCGAATTATGAGGTGGTCATACCACCAACCATGACAAACCGGGCGTGGATACCAGCATAGCTGCCACGAAGGCCGGTGTCCTTGGTGATTTTTCACAAACGACGAAGAGCCCCTTCCCCAGTCTCGCCCTTTCCTTTATTGATCTTTCTCAGCATGGTGTCTGCTGGTTGTGGGACGAGCGTTTCCGCAATATCAGCAATAAGGCCCGAGTCCAGATTGATTCCCGTGATCGTGGCGCTGGATATGGTGGACCTGTCAACCCACTTGTAGGCTTGCTCGATAGCGTTCTCGTATACGACAAACGTCGCCATTGTGTACGGTACTCTGAGACGATTAGTGTGCTGGTACTGAAAGGGGTGCTCCGAGAGCTGCATACTGCTTGAGCATTATCGGGCCCAACCCGGAGTATAAACCTCGAATGCCCTCTTGTCTGATCATTCCACGCCCGAATCCCGGCTGCGGGACCGGCCGTATGCGAACAGCCTCGAAGGGGCAGAGAACGATGTCGCCAGCTATTTCGGCAATGGACGATGATCCCAGGTATATCGCATACCGGTTCTTGCACGCCATCTCGTACTCAAGTGTGTTGATAGCGCGGGCCTTGAAATACTCGTATCACCCGAACTTGAGGGCACCTTGTAAGTACTCCGCAACGGTCAGTCCGAGTCCTGTAGCAAGAGCCCCAGCACCCTCCCCAGCTACAACCTGCCGCAGATCCTCAGAGATGCCATGGTTGTATGTTAGAGGAACGACCTGAATCCTCGTTTTAACACTAAAGCAACATCAGTAACGTACCTATGTAAGATCCTGATGGATGTTTGACTCGCCAGACCAAAGTGTCGTTAATGCTGAGGAAAATGCGTCCTCATCCAATGGGGACGGGGCAATAGGCTTACATATCGATGGGCGTGAGAGTGGCGTGGGTGAAGGAGCAACAGACAGCACCGGCCAAAGTGTGTCCTGAATATAGCGCAACGTCGTTGGGTTTGTTCAACGATTTGGCTATCGACAGCTTGGGTATATGCTGCTGGTATTTCGACTGCTGCAGCAAGAGACGAAGACGGCGAAGGAGCAACTGGCGAGTTGCCAATCATGCTGTAGATGGTATAAGTGCTTGGCACAAGAATGGAGATCTATTTATTTCCTCAGTACCTCAATCGACTAATACCGGTGAGCATCTCCCGGAATCCCTGCACTTTCCCGGCGCTCGCCCTCTCAGAGGTGCCCTTGATTGCACTCAAGACTCGCAGGTGTTCCTTTTTTAGCTCCTCGAAACCCTTGTCAAGTGTTTATGCCATGGTTATAGGACGCACACCTGAAAGCCCAATGCTAAGGTGGCGACGAAGAAGGAGTTGGTGACGGAAATAGCGCGGGTGATGAACATCTTGTCTGGTTGGTAAGGTGGCCTCAGTTGATCTGCTGCGCCAATGGCCGGTCGGTCTAGGAGAAAGGAGGCAAGTCGCACAAAGGTGCTGGTTGTCAGGGAAGATGACCCACCTTCGGGGTCACGACGAAGGCACCGCTGAACATATAGATAAATAAGGAGTGTATTAAATGGAGAGAGCGGGCGCGTCGAAAGTCGGTACGGGACAGTTGCTCACTTCATGTTAGGCAGGATGTTGTTCACATCGACGAAGTAGTGAAACAGAAAACCCAATGTTAAAAGCAGAAGAATTTGGTAAATGTAAATAAGGAGAGGTGGGGCCGTGTTCCATGGCCGTCCGGTGTTCGGCGAGAATTGGTGGCGGCATGGTCCGTGGGCTTGCTTCCGTGAAGACACGAAAAGATGACCGGATATGAACGGATATCCCCACAAAATAGACAAGCGCGTTGGGGAACGCGAATATGGAGAAGGGCATCTGGGACTTTTCAGGGACCTCTCCCTCATCCTGTCACTGGCGTTCCGCCTTTTCTCTCGATCAGGGCAGTACTAATCGAGCACTAACTAGCATCCACTATTATGGGGCTTTCTCCGGCCGTCTAACCCCCAAAGTGCAACTCCCGAATATTATAACTGATGCCATTACTCTGTGTCGCGATCTTGGTGAGCGCTACTTGTGGATTGACCGCCTCTGTATCATGCAAGATGATGAAATCACAAAACCGGGGCAGATAAATGCGATGGATACAATTTATCGCTCTGCGAGTTTTACGATCATTGGGGCGCTTAATACTCGCGATGATATTGGCTTGCCGGGATGCACCGGTAGGCCAAGGCAATCAGCATCCCTAGTGTGGTCGCCACCCTATGAAGCCGAAGTTGAACAACAGGGAGTAATTTGCGGGTAGATCGTGGACAACGCTATCGATTCGACGGTGTGGAACTAGAGAGGGTGGACCTTTTAGGAGAGGCTGCTATCTAGACGTTGCCTTTATATCACCTACCATTAAGTTTTATACAAATGTTGCCAAGAAGAAGCTATGGAGATGCTCACTTGGACTGCATACTCTGCATCCCCCTTCCTGGAGGGATATGATTACAACGATGACGATTGTAACTTTTCAGGCGTCGATAGTGATGCTTCAAAAAATGCAAGGGATGAGCTGATCAAGCTCACCCAAACATCCAAAGTCACTGGGGTCTTCGTCAGAGGTAAATATGGGAGAAAAGGTACCCAATTTACGATACAAGACGGTATTAAACTAGCGGATTGTTGTATTTGGGTCAAAGACTACAGCTCAAGGCAATTATCCGTCGCGAGGGATGCTTTTAATGCTTTTGCTGGGTGAGCAACGCTCTCAGCGAATCGTTCAACTCCCGGATGCTATTCGGCATACCAGAGCGACACCTTGCCGTATGTCTTTGCTGGAACTGCCCTGGACCTTTCAGCGCGCGTGGAGAAATCTACGACGTCCCTAGTTGGAGCTGGGTAAGTTCGTCATCAGCCGTCACCTACGATTGCGAGGACGACATACTCGGCCGTGATTTCCTGCAGATAGCAAGCCTAGTATATTTCCATTATCAGGACCCGGATGGCAATCTTCGCAAGCTTAATGTTGAGGAGAGATGGGTGAAGAATGTCGTTTCCATTCGTGAGTTATCAGAGCTAGAGGAATTACCTCCCCTTAGTGGGAAAGGCATTCCAGGAGAATGGAGGGACAATAGGGATTGGAAAGAGTGCCTCCAGAACCCATGGACGACCTACAAACAACAAGCGTCAGATATAGATGCGCGCACAGTCGCAGCACTATTCCCAGGGTCCCTCGTCTTTAATACGACAATTGCATCTTTGAAAATTAGCCAGCCCTCAACGAATGCTAATTCCAAAGAACAATCTAACGTCGCCGACGCATTTCTTGTTAACACCAATAACGAACATGTTGGTACCCTTAGGGCGATGGACCGCGGATGGATAGAAACCCATCGTAGCGGGGAGGGGGTTCAGCGGCTGTTTGAATTTCTTGTCATTTCGGGCCGCCTTTAAGAGTACCACACGAGGAAGAGGTCAGCATGGGACGAAAGATACTCGGATATATGGGAACTAAACGTTATGATGGTGGAGAGGCTGCCCTGCAAACCGTTTGTCGCTAGACGGGTTGGTGTCGGAACTGTAACAATGTGCAAGTGGGGAGATTGCAGTCCAAGATAGGAAACAGTGGTTCTTCTTTAATGCACACAAATGCGATAAAGCGTCGGTCATTGGAGTAGTTGCGCGCGAGTCGTTCGTGTCCTGGGGCACGAAAGCACTGATGAGGAGCTGGCGTTTTTGCAGGAAAAGGGACCAAGGTGGTTTTAGCTGGCTACCTATCTTTCATGCGTTGAGAGTTTGTACTGGAATATGCACTCTTCTCGTCTCAGAAACAAAGCCACGTACCTGGCGTCAATGTGGCAACGCGCCACAAAACCAATCCTACCTCCTGCGACATAAACGTTTTAAGAAACGGCGGAGTTCCAGTCAATAGATTATCGGTAGAATTGGACAAGTACTAGCTTTTCCGAGAGTGACGCGCGCATCTATAAACAAATTGCGACTTCTGCCTATATTATATGATTTATCCCCTTTCTCGTCTGTTGAGCTGCTCTTACGCAACTCCCGGTTGCTCCGTCCTCAGAATCCTCTGGGGGCCTATACTTGCGGTCGGTCTTAAACTTGTTGTTGACATGCTTGCCCCCGCAGCCCTTCTGTTAATCACGCCTGCAGCAGGCCACCTAGAGGCTAGAGGCAGGCCGGCCGACGAAGATTGCGTGTTAATGAACTTGTCGCAATAGTAATTCTCGCGGAGATGTGGGGTAGCGATCATATATAGGAAGTAGACAAGTGCACTCTCCAGAAACGATTACTAGATGTATATTCAGAAGATCTAACTATCTAGGTTCAGATCACTAAAAAAGGGTTTTCAGTGTAGCTATTTATATGTGTGATCATCTAGAGTAGGGTTAATCCGCTCTATATAGTGTAGGGGTCTGTATAGACCCACTTATCCGTGACAATACGTTACGTTGCGGTTTTTAGCCTTGTCCATGTGCACACCAATATAGATATGTCCTTACTTTCGATGACCTACTAGACTGTAGGTGGAGTGATACGTCCACCAATCCTTTAATCCTTGATTACACCCGTGCAACCAATATTAAGGTTTGGGCTAAAGTTATATCTAGCAAGTTATAGAAAAAAATCCAAAAGAATAATTACCATCAATCCAAGGTTTACCCCGCCTGCTTGATCAAGCCACTATTAAACCCTTCAACTATCAAAACAAATTATATATCTTATATGATCTAACCCAGTGGAATTTGGCAGGTACAATGGACAATATCTATGAGGCTACCCCTCACCATGGCTGCTTTATCAATTACTCCAGTACTCCATCCATCCTACAACATCAATAGTTACCCCCAATTGTAACAAGATCATAACTATTATCTTAAAAAAATGTGTTAGAGGTCATGTGGTCCGTACCAAGTAGCTATATCAGGCCTTCCTTGTGGTTGGCATCCGTAGCAGTTACCTAGCGTTACAGAACAGAACTGCAGCACTGCAAACAACAATATTACCAAAAGCAGAATGTTATCAAGATTGGGTGCCTTCATGTCTGCAGCTACTCATATATGCCTACGGTTGAGAGCGTAACACCTAGCTAGTTCCAACAACAATCTAGGCACCTTCACATCGCCAATAGAATGTAATTATCGCAAAGGATGAAAGCTGTAATCCTATTAAGGTACCCGAACCACCGTCTGAGGTCCCGAGTAGGGATAAAACGAGAGTTGTGTTATAAACTTGCAGAGACCTTCGTGAGATATGTAACAAGAAATAGCCTTGATTCGACTTCGATCCAGACGAGCGAACCTTTTGGCTTACTCGAGGGATGTAGAAGCGCAGCAACAGTAAATTGATTCGAGATGCCACTTAAGCTAGTTCCTAACCAATTAACATAGGCACGCGCCAGACATAGTATCTTTAGCAGGTAGGGTTTGTGGCCTGACCGGGGCCCGGTTGGATGGGATTGCAACCTGGCAATTTGTCGCCAACAACTCCCCCGTAGGTCAGGACGTTACCGACAGGATTATCTTCCTGACCAAACTCCCAGCCAACGTTCTCATTTGACGTGGGTTGCTGCCTACAAGCATCCATTTCCTTCTGAGTAAACAGACCACCATGGTTGCCAAAGCAGGAATCGTCCGAAAGAGGGGGTGTCGCGGTATTGCCGGGCATGCATGTGGGCATTATGGCCTTTAGGACACCAACATCCCATCCATTGATCTTTGAACTTCATTAGTATTCCGTGAGAAGATCTACAGGTCAGGGTCGACTTACAAAGACGGCGTGGAATGCGTAGCCGGTAGGATCACCATTTGACAGCACAAACGGTTTGTCATTGGCTGTATATAAACCGTTGAATGTGTTGGTGTTAAGCCAGTACTCGATAAAGATCTGCGGAAATCGTGCGACTCGATAGCCCTCAGGACAGCCCTGCAGTGTATCGGCGACCGGATAGGCCATATGGGCTGATGGGTTATTTACATCAAAGGCCTTGCCGTTCCAACACGATGGAAACGTGATGGCCGCCGCAAGGCCACCCGGGCAAGCGGTAAAGCCAGTTGGAAGGCCGGTGGTGTAGAAGTCAGGGTGTGTACCATCACCGTGGCACGCCCAGCCCAGCTCACTACCGTAAGGACCCATGGTAGTATAGTTATACGAGCGCGCCACATTGCTGCCGGCAACCATGCGAAATTCGGTTGGAAACTCCGTGATTTCGGAGTCGTATTGATTCTGACTGTTGCCATACTTATAGTAGATTTTGTGATATGGCTGCTCTGGTACACGAATGAACGACCCATTTCTGGGGTCATGATAATATAAGTTTGGCGTCTGTATTTTGGTGCAACAGATGTTAGTTTCAACTTTTCAGCCAAATAACTTAGTTTCAAGCAGTCCTTACCCAGTAGTTGGATTTATCCGCTTTAGGAGAAACTGTCGCGCAAGTCGATCTCTGAGCCTGTGCAAAGTCCATGCTAGGCGCAAATCCGTTGCCGCCGACGACCGAGTGTACATGACTTGATAGCACGGCGCCTGGATTTAGAACGGGATCCGCTCGCTCTATCACTAGGGGCATGCCACTACCTAGGACAAAGTAAGGGCCTTGCTGGGCTACGGAGCCGGCAGCATAGAGACTCAAAAGAGTCCCAAAATACTTTGTAACTGCTGCAGCCATGGCGGTAGATGGAGAAGCGGCTCACCCTATGGGTGTAGGCAAAGTCAGGGTACAGATATGAATTCTAGTCGCTGTCACAACTGGACAAAACTGGCCACAGCTGTGAGTCCCAACGACGGTATTTATATTCACAAAAACATCAATATCAGACAATTCGAGCCTTGATCCTTGGTTTCGGGTTCCCCAAATCCTCCCGTGATTTAGACGGCTGGGCAGCCTCCACACCAAGTCGTCCGGTGGAATGTCAGGAATGGCAAACTAGTGATGGCGTATTCGGCCGTTCTCACAACCTACTGCACATGTAACCCTAGCTATCGTATATCAGGGCCGAATCCTCGAAGGCGTGCAAGGACGATGTATTATCTAGGTACAGTTGCCTTGTGCGTTTAAACGGCGAATAGCGCTTGCCTGAGTCTAAATCCCACAAGATACGGCGGTATCCGTAGTCAGGAACAAAAAAAGACGGTACATAGTGCCGAAGCTGCGACAGACCCAAAGCCTCTATCGGTTTCGACGGTGCGATAGGGTTAGTTCAAGCTCTCACTCTCCTTTCTTCGTTTCCCTGTGTTTTGTTCTCCGTTCCGAAGCAGTATGGGTGACTGTCCGTAAAATCAGCCAATAAGAGGAGCCAGTTTTCATGTATAAGAGGTATGGGAGTCTACAGGGAGCCGGGACCAAGAGGTCATCGGGAACTTACTACAGCCACCTACACGCGCACAACTAGCGGTTTACACATAGCTTCTGCATTGGATTTTTTCATGTATTCTATTTGCGCTACGTTCGATGAAGAAGTTCCCCATTGATTTAAGTGAATTCTATTAGCCGTAGATACGTATTGATCAGCCTACCCCCCCGGCTGAGGCCCGTACTTGGTGAGCAGGCCATCCGGGCCAATTCAGTACCCCGTGCGCTGTCTGTCACCCTGGACAGAAGAACTCCGTTCCGAGATCTGTCGTTCCAGGTTCCTAGCGCCATGGATGGCGTTGAAGGGCCCCGCCCAAATGACAAGCACAAGGCTCAAGTGAGCCCATGGCCCCCCAACAATACATAGATTAAGTTTTTTTGCCCTTGTTTTTTTAACCGCGGGAGTTTGCGACTGAAGTGAAATGAAGGGTTGACTAAGGATGCCTCGGCATGTCGAACGATTTTTCGCTGGCAGCAGTACGGCCCAAATAGGAAATTCTTTCCTTCCTACTTAGGCTTAGTGTGCACAGCCCCCTGCTACCACCTGGCTCAACGTAGTATCTACTGCCCCTATTTAATAGCTGGCCCCTACCCGGGAGCGAGCTCTCGTACGCGTGGGTAAGGGTGGGCAGGGCCGACCCAAGCGAGCCAGCCTATCATGGGCTCTTGGCGCCCCCATGGGGAGCCCAAACGACAACCCGAGTCCGGGGACAAAGCGGGACTACGTAGGTCGTGGACGAAATTTTCACACAGCGGACAATTACAGCCCTACAGGCCCTCTTGCTTTAACACGCAATAATCCCACCGACAATGCTGTTTATAATAAGATGTTTCGACAATACAAAAAGAATAGGATTATAATTCTATTAACATTTTTTTAATTTGTTGGTTTTATTTTCTCTTCGAGCTGTTGTTTCATAGTTTATTGTTGTGTAATCACAAAATATAAAGGCTGTTTTCTAGGGGTGTGAAATTTTCGTCTAGTCCGGCTTTGCCGGCGATTTGCTGCATTCGCCAAGCCGGACACGGTCCGATAGAGGTGCCAACTTCGGGCGTTCACTAACAGGGGTAAGCAGGGTAGGCTGGCAGAAACCTTGGCTAATTCGACCACATGTCCAGTCCCCCAACACATCACCTTCTCCTTCGAAAAGAAGGGGGAATGCAGGGAATGAAAACTACGTGGCATTTAACATGTGAGCCTCAAGCAGCTAACGGTCTTAGGAACAAAACGACCGAGACTAGTGATTAGTGTCAAGCTTCCGGTATTGGATGGTTTGCGGGGAACAGACTAACCAAGCCGTTATAGATCTTTGCAAAAACAAGTTCCTTGCAGATTGGAGACGCCAACGACCCGCTCTTTGAATTCAAGCCTGCGAAAGAGAAACATAGAGACGAAGCATTCACATTTACTTATTAGTGCGAGGAAGAGAAGTAGTACGCTAAAATGAAGCGATGGAGAAGACCCGAGGGCCCAACAATAGTACAATATTATCATATTCCCCTGTACTTATAGCAACAAGATAGCATACCCAGGTAACAGAAAGCTCATCAGCAAAGTCACGACACTTCCAAAATAGTCTGTTATTAGTTTAGCTAAAGGTTTGCCCTCATTAGTCCTCATGGTGACTCCATTGATAGGTTGGAATGCTATGTGAATAAAGCCGAACAGGGGCCTAAGCCGCCATTCAAGAAATAATGCCGTCGCCGTGCCGCAGTCAAATTCTATTATCGGTCCGAGCTCCAGCGGCCAAAACCTGCGCCGTTTTAGCGTACGAAGAGATACGAAGCCCTCACCATGCAGCATTGCAAATCCCTCGCATCGCCGTGAATTGACTGCGTGATACGATGATTTGGTTCGTTCCTATATAACAGGTCGTCAATTGCTTCTCGTCCTTTTCTTTCTAGTGAGTGCTCAAGCACTTCTCCCCTATTACATTGGTATTTCCCTCACTTGTTCAAGTTTCATTGCTGTCTGTTCGAAGAAGAAGCCATGAAGGTTGAATCTTCGATTTTGTTTCTGGCATCATCTGTTGCCGCCACGAGTTCTGCGAAGCGCGGTCTCATTCATATACCTAACTCTAATTGGCCGCAAGATAATGCCATCTGGATCCAGTCGGGGTCCGACCTGACCTGGTACTACAACTATGGGCAAGAGCCGAGCACCCAGTATAGTTCTGTTCCCCAGTCACAGATCGAGTTTGTCCCGCAGAAATGGGGACAGAGCAGTGACCCCTTAGACACGAGCTTTAGTACCTATGTTAAGCAGCTTATCGCCGGCGGTAGAGCTATTAAGAACGTGCTCGCTTACAATGAGCCGGAATATCCGTATTCCTACGGCGGTGCTCAACTTACGCCTGCCACGGCAGCAATCGGTTGGATTGCCGACTTCGTTCCGCTGCAGAAACAGGGAGTGAGGATTGGCCTACCCGCCGTCAACGGCGACGATTTTGGTTTGCAGTGGCTGGATCAGTTTCTGGCCAACTGCACACAGATGGTGCAACAGAGCAATACCGCAACCCAATGCCCTTATGATTTCCTACCAATTCACTGGTATAATGATTTCTCGGGACTGCAGTCGCTCCTCGACAATGTCAACTCGATGTAAGCACAGTATCGCTTGTTGAGCGCGTGTCGATGCCGTTTACTACCCCGTCTTTCTGCTAATGATGGTAACGCAGGTTTAAACCCCCCAAAATCTGGCTCACCGAATTCACGGATCCCAATGTGGATCTTTCAACAACGCAGCAATTCTATAACCAGGCCATCCCGTACTTAGATGGCCTTAGCAACCTTGAGAGGTACTCATGGTTCGGCGCTTTCCGGGTACGTGATATCATGGCCAGTCATGTTTCTTTAGAATCTTTTGGGGGCACAATAGCGGTCGTGAGCGAGCTAGGTTCCAGTCCTTAGAGCTCATTGTGACCGGAAAGCAATTAAGATCCCCACCCCAACATGGATTTACTAACTGTTACGGTATAGTCGAATGTTAGCAACGTCGGTCCAAACGCGACATTCCTGAACAATGCTGGTGAATTGACTGATATTGGGTCCTGGTACCTTGGTGGAGGCGCGACTGGCGTGATCCCGACGTCCGGCTAGACTCTAATTAGGCAGTCTTCCTCTTCACACGCACTGAAAACATAGTATAAATGCTTCAACAAGGAATAACAAATGGAATGTAAATATTTTCTAGTGGGAATTCAATTCCCTAACTGCAGTATGGCTTGCTTCACCTTTTACCAATTGCATCGAACCAAGTTTGGTCATAAACCGTCACACGGATCCCAGGGACCAGTACCGGCCTAGGTACTGACCTAGGCCAGCCCCTAGGTCTGGCGAACTGCATATTCGCGCCTTATTAATAATCATATGATCGGGTAGCAAAGCCTATGGATAGCAGAGGCTCCTGTTTGCCTTCCCGTATGATCTGATCTATCCGAGACAGTAATACGAAGGCGCGGAAGCAAAGGGAGCCTAGCTAGCTTAGAGGAAGCTATTCGCATATAAATAAGCCCAGAATCTGCCCTTGGCTGAGTAAGAGGATTAGAGGGACAGACCCCCTTTGATCCCATAGTTGATTATTAGTCAATCTGAACACTTCTCAAGCCCTTGATCTCAAGCCCTTGTAACATAAACATAGCATACTCGCTCGGAAACTGTCGCAAGTCTCCGATTTTCTTGGAGAAGATCGTTCCCGCAAACAGGCGATGATCTCAGCCTCGACGAGTGAACTTGTAAGCCTTTTTACGCCTGGGGGCGGATTAATAGTGAGTGTCACGAGAAACGCACCATCAGAGATCACATGGGCAAAGAGACCCAAGGCATATGGACAAAGAGACTCATATATATAGTCAGGTAGTGTCCACAGAAGTTTAGAGTCCTTTGTGCAACAACAAATGTCTTTGCCTATCGTATACAGGGTTCCTGACAGTGAGCTAGATACGATGTACACGTCGGACTTATGTGACTCCAAGTACGCAAGATGTATCTTTGACTTCGATTTTAAGATCACGAGGCTATTGTATGCATGGGATAATTTCAAGGTTGATATGGTGGTCTTGGGCGATGTAGACTTCCTGAAGGGTTGGAATTCGCTTGATTGCCTAACGGCTTTATGGGTTGCAATTCATCGGCTGGAATCACTTTCTATCAACAAGGCACTCCTAATGCCCCCCTCGCCCACACAGGGTTATACATGCCCATAAACTGCTCACTCCTTAACCGCACCGCCATCTTTGGCTACGTAGAGCGGCCAAGGCTCTGGAGCCTCCTTGTTTCTTTTCGCATCCTTGGCTACATAAAGTGGTCAAGGCTCAGGTGCTTTCTCGACATGCTCCGACTTGGCAATATTCTCACTCTTCTTAACTATACCTCAACATTAGTGGCAATGCCCTTGAAAATCTTGTGTAAAGTGATACCCGTGTTGGTGGTGGGAGCTGCGTAAATTAAAACCCCGCCGAGTAAGGCTGTAGCGCTAGAGAAACGCGTGATAGTTAATTGCTAGTTGAAGAAACATGGACGAGATACTAGTAGTTGCCAGCATGTTTCCAAGTCAATACGATTTTCAAGTGACCGAAGTGATCCTTTATACTACTCCTAGCTACATCATTCCTTGTTTTATTCCGTTCCTCGAAGTCAAAATTCATCAGGAACCAATAATCCCACACCGTGTACCCTCCGTATTCCTAAGCCATGTCAACATCGGCCATTTTTACGGCATACTCTGGACCAATTACGAAGGCAATTGCTACCAAGACCAAAGATCAGCTGGGGGGATCCAATCTCGATGTAGGAGATATATTCTATATTGATCCTTCGTATAAGTGACGGTTCCGCCATTAAGGATTATACGCAACTAGAGTAGTTCAGGTGGGGGGGTAAAGAAGTTCGATCCCGATAAAATGGCAACATGGGTATGCAGGCGTCTTCTTTTAGCCTAGCAATGTAATAAACGAAGTGTTATCATCTCCTCTCACGGCCCACTTAAAACTTACGATGCTTAAGGAGATGACCCGCGACTCGCTCTCTAGTGATGTTGTCCTCAGTGCAAGGGAGAATCTTAGAGAGAACCTCCTTTCCGAACACACTGAGGACGCTCACTATAGCTTCCCGAAGGAGCGCACTCGACAATTGCGCCTATATGCTTCAGTGGCAGCGGCTCTTGTCACATCAAATATTGTAACTGCTGCTTTCTGTTTTATGTATTTGAAACATTGAAACACCTACTCAAGCGCACCAGCCCGTACTGTAAGTATTGTCCTCGGCCTTAATTCTATATGGAAATTTAAGTATACTGACTTCTAGGGCCCCGTATTCGATCAATTGAACATACCTACAAAGCTACGGGACCTACACATCCCACTCATGCCTAATGTTACGGACCCCAGGAATATTTATCGCTTACCTCCCTCGCCGGCCGTTGATGAGGCATGGAATTGAATCACTCGTGTCAATCTTATCAGCATTTCTAAGAATGAGATTCACAAGCTAAGAAAAGACCCTTCTTTGACTATCCGGTCACCTGAGTCATGGGGTGATGGGTATATGAGCCAGATCGACGTAATTCACCAGATCCACTGCCTCAATATGCTCAGACAGGGACTCATCACCAACTACAACTACTATTAGGGGAAGAAATACGATCTGACCCCCCCTGTCCAGTTTGAAATGCACTTAAACTATTGTTTGGGCACAATGTTGGAGAATCTCATGTGCCGCGCTGATGTCGACATTGTCACATTCAACTGGAGAGGTAGCCAAGACGAGCCTTCCCAGACTTCAGATTAGGAAGTAATGCAGCGGTTTTGAGGCCATCGTGGACTGGCAGCGAGAGAAAAGCTGAACGGCACAATAGAGCGTTGGAAGGCGCTTGCAAAATCGGCTAATGCGAAACAAAGACAAATGCCGCTTGGCTTGTCGGAATTTGGTTCTCTTGGGACTGGCGAAATCGACGGGGTCCGAGTACTCAGGTTGGGAGATGTGCCAGAAGAATGCTTACCGAAAGAATAAATTGAAGAAGAGGGCCCTTACAGAGCACTAGAATGAACCTCTTTAAGTCCTGGTTGAATTATCGCCTTCAAGAGCTAAACGTGTAATAGCCTATAGCTTTTCACTGAGATTGATGTATTATCAACAGCCCTAACGACGCCTACGTTAGATTTCCCTACAATTAGGTAAAGAGGGATAAGGAACTAAGTAATCGTTTATACCTTTGAATGGCTTATGCGAAGGGAGAAAAGTGACGGTTTTTAAGTAATACAAGCAAAGTAAAGCGCAATAGTATCAAGGTAAAATATTCAAGGGTAGGAAGCCGTGAATGCTTAATTTTCCACGTCTCAGCCTTTAGTCCGCCTTTTGCGTAGATTGTGGATATACCATCTACGCTCTTCTTTAGGTTGCTCGCTGGCCCTTTCATGGGGTGCCCCGGGCCCCTCACCCGTGATCTCGCCATTACCGTTAATTGCCTTGATCTCTGCACTAACATCTTCATCAAATCGTTTCTTCTCTACACTCCACCATAGCCGCCATCCCACCGCCACGACTATCGTCAGTGGTATAGCCAACGCCCAATACACCCAGAACAGCTTCGACACTACCATGCCACTGTCTTGCCAGTTAAACAGACCAGTACTGAAGATTGTCGCTACGAACGTGCCAGGCAGGAAAAGGGTGGTCAGAAATGCGAGCGTCTTCATCGCGGCGCTGTCGTGACTGGATGCGGCGGCCATTTTGGCGTTGAGGCGATTGTCAACTTGGGAGATAATACTATAAAGCTAATGCCAGATTAGTAGCCTATAAATATTAGCTTCCCGGAGGACACTTACAACGCTCATGTCCGCTTGACCATTCTCTTTCAACCCGTTGTTGTGTCTTTTTATGCTATCCGCTAATGAACTCAAGTACCGAATCCTCGCACGCATCGGTCTCGTCTCTCTTAATCCTCTGTTCAGACCTTCCATTTCAGCGAGAACCTCTAGGAAAAGCTTAAGGCACGAGCACTGCCAGTCAGATACGCTACAGAACCAGATGGCATCGAACGTCAAACTGCTCATTTCAACTATCAGTTCCCTCAGACTGGTCTTTGCCTGCTGAACTGGTAATTCTGTGGCGATATCTCGAGCTTGTTGACCAAATAGGCGACCCGAGCGCACCGTGCCCAACTGACGCTGCACATCCGTGCTCCGATTAGCGAGGATGACCGTGCAGAAGTAGTCCGTTCTGAGCAAGTGATGTTGAAGGAGCGTCACCGGAAGACAGAGTGGATGTGTCCAGATGTGATGGGCAGCTTTGATGTGCTCAAAGATCTCGGCGGCCGCCGGCATACCCCACAAATCGTAGTCGTAGCCATACTGCGTCACGCCTGTCCCGTGAAGAATGCCGGTGGACACACCCGTGACAAAGTCATGGGAGAAGGCAAGTCCGTAGTTCCCCACTTGGAATTTCTGATGAGCTTTGATAACCATGCTCAGGCTTTTCAAGGTTCCAGTCCTCTCGTCGATATCCAAGAAATGCGCAGACATGCCGGTTTCGTTGGAGAGAGCAAGAAGTGTGTTCTCGGGTAGAGCGAATTGCTTCTCAATAGCTAAGTACGTCTCCTTCTTTATGTGGAAGCTGGGTGGTTGGTAGTATAAGCGTTCCAGGACCAGAAGCCTAATTCCACCTCGCAATGCGTTGCTCGTGTCCAGATCGTTTAGGGGTACATAGTCCCCGCTTTGGGTTACCCAGTCGAGAATTTCACCATCAATGAGCGTGCCGTACCGACAAGAAGACGCAACATCATCTGAGCCATTCACACTACCCTGTCGAGCCGCGTCAGCCATACCGTCGACAAGAGGGTTCCGAGAACATAGTAGCCACATTTACCACTTGGAGGCTTAACGCCTCAATGTATTCAGCCCTCTCCGTGCCCGTGATGCACCATGTTTGATTTTCAAGTGTCGGAGTCAATGGTAGCCTTACATTCCCCTGGCGTTTAAATCGAGCGTATGAGAGCATCTTTCCGCGCATGAGAAAGCATCTGGATCTCACCGTTACCCACGAAAGCAGCTGAGCTGAAATAGAGAGGAGAACTCATTGCGCCCCCACCAAGCCCTACCTATCCCTTTGAGGCCGATCTGGGCGCCAAAATGCCAAGAACCAACGCCCGAGTGACAGGGTTGCTGAACGCAGCATTGCATTAAACAGTGTATCTGAGTATGTTGAATGAATTGAAGTAATTGTTTGAATTGTCTTATATTTAAAGTATCGCTATGGTTAGATAAATGATGTACAATTTACAGAAAAAGGAAGTTATCTCCCTCCTTGAAATATACAGAGCTGCGTCTTGTAATACAATCAAGTCTCAGCGGGCAATATCCTCTTATGTTAGCTGCATTCATACCTACTAACACGCCTAGATTTACTCCGCCTCCGATATAAACTCGATGAAGGAAGCGCACTTGACTGATCCGCTTTCTCTCAACCTTCTGTAATCGAGTCTGCAGTCAGCCCACTTTCCGACCAACCAGTTGTAATCAAGCTCAATAAGAATAGAAGTCCATTAAACCTTCTGCTTGTCATTAATGGGACACGATTTTGTCCTTCTAAAAACATCATGTCTACATGTTCAAGGATTGTACTTTATAAAAGTCCTCTAGTATTTGTGTATTACCCCCGAACCCTCTACCGGAGGCATACCCCCCCTATTACTCGAAAATATGTTTAATTATTACTTCCAACAAGGGGCGCATGCATGCGTTGGTAAATTCGCGACGTATTCATTAGCTGAACCCTTCGTGAAAGGGATACGCATTCTGTACCTACTAAGCTTCGAATAGGAGCTTGCAAGTTGATAAACTCCTGTGAAACATGACCACTCTGTACCTTTCATCCAAAAATTCGCTACTTTAACCCGACACGCGACAGGCCGTGTGCTTATCCCCATCAATCCAAGTACCTGAAGTTTAAGAACTCGAAAACCTTTTTATTTCCCATCACTTTCGATGTCAAGTTCTTCATGCGTCTCATATTGGAAAAATTTTCCATTGTGTCTTCTGCCATTTTTCTGCTTGTGCTTCCGCCATATCTGCGGAAGGTTTGAAATGAAAGCACCAATCTTATTCCAGTGCACAGAAGCACTATTATTAAACCAGTAAATTATAAATTATATAAGAGTGTCATACCTAGTTATATAGCAAGTAATATTGAATATAGGCGATTTTAGTCGTGTTGGTGATACTATAGTTGAAGATTTTAACTATAAGGATATCCCTAACTTCTAAATTCTATAAATTCTATGATGGCTTTCCTTCTACCATCGGTGCCTTGATATCATGCATCGTAGTATCATAAACCACTATTTCACCAAGAAGGGACACGCCGTCATGGCCATCATACACAAGTTGACCGGCAAGACTGAAGACGCGCGGAAAGGCCGGGACAAAGCAGCATTTGTATCGAGGGGAAGTATAGAGAGGATTGTAGAAGTAGAAGATGCGCTATTGGACACATACTCACTATGAGTGTCGCGGCACCCATAATATATCTAGGAAATCCGCGCTGAACTTTCGCCGGCATAGTTGAAGAATCTTAGAAGTCAGTAAAAATAGCAAAATAGCATAAGAAACAATTTAGAGCTTAAAGAAGACAGTATATAAAGAACTTAAAAGGTGTTAAAATCAAGGGGCTAGTAAATCTAGGGGCTGGGTACTTCGCCCCACACACACCTACCTATATAATATAAAATACTACCTTATTATACTATACTTAGATTTATTCCTTAATAATATATTATACTATATTTATCTATCGCTTATAATCATAATAGGTTATAAGCCTCAAAGCTTATAACTAATAAAACATTATTTTTAAAAACATTTATATATATTATTTACTACTTATAATATTTACTAAAGCTGTTACTACTTCTATTAAACTATTTAAGTAAATTTACTAAAAATAATATATTATAATAAAAGCTTATATATAAAGAGTTTATATTTAAAATACTTAAATAATATTATATTATTATAAATACTTTAATATATTATACTTACTATTACTTTAATATTAAATTTAGTATAAAATCTAAAAAAAACTATACTTTTTTATTTTATTTACATATATATATTTATTCTTTTTTATTATTATCGATTTTTTAACTAAATTTATTGTTAAAATTAACGTTAAAAAAATATATGTTTATATTTAAAGCATGAATTATTAATTAACGCTTCCGTTTTTTTATTAACTAGTAGGTTAAATTAAAAAAAATAATAAATAATAGCTTTTATATTAAAAATTAAACCTGAATTTTACTTAAAGTTTCGATTAAATTTGTTTATATAAAGCTTAAAAAACTACTGTTAAATAAAACTTAAAAACTTAATTTTTTATTTTTTTAATTTACTATTGTTTTTTTAATAAAAAAAACTTTTTATAGTTTATTTAAAACCTTAAAAATAAACAAAAAATAAAACTTTTTTATAAAAATTTTATAAATAATAAATATTAACTAGTTTTTTTTTAAGTTTATAACTTTTACTTTTACTACATAAAGTATTATTTATTTTAATATTTAAAAATATAAATAAAATTAGTTTATTTAAACTTAAAGTTTTTATTAAACTTATTATTTTAAAAATATTTATTTTTGTTAATATTTTAAACTTTTTTTTATTATTTAAAATAATAAAATTATTATTAAATTTTAAAATTTTAACGTATAATTTAATATTAAGTTTAACCTTATTAAACGTTATTTTATAAATTTTTTTTTTAATTAAAATAAAGAACGAAACAAAAATTAGCTTTAAGCTATAAACCGTTCTAATATTTAAATTTTTTAAAAAAATATTTTTAATATAAAAAAAAATAAAAAACTATATATTTGTTTAAAAGTACGCTAACTTTATGCTTAAAAGTTTTAAAAAAAATAAAGTTTGTAAAAATATTTAAACTATTTATAATGGGTGCAACATAGGTAAAAGGTACACATATTTAATTTACTTAGTATTAGGAACTAATATTCTATTTAAAGAAAAAAAGAAAAAAAAGTTTAAAATATAAGTGGGCGTAGCTAAATATATATATATTTATATATAGGTAAAAGTATTTACTATAGCTATAGCTACTAGCCCTACTTATATACTTAGCTATATACCTTAGCTATATAAACCGGTATAAGTTTATAATAATCTCCTTTTTATAAAAAAGCTTAACCTAAGTTTTTAGCCGCATATAAAGCTTTTAAACCGTAAGTCTTATTATAAATTTATTTATATAAAAAATTAAACTATAAACTTTTTAATTAATATTTTTAAAATTAAAAGGTTTTTTTCGGCAATTAATAATTAGTTAGTTTTTAAAGCTTTTTATATTTTTAGTTTTTTTTTAATTAAATTAGTAGCTAATTTTATAGTTAATTTACTGTTTAATATTATTTAATATTAAAATATTTTAATAATTTTATATTTTACGTTATATTAGTTATAAATTTACTATTATAAGCTTATTATTATTTTAATATTTTAATATAAACTTTTTATTTTTTGCTGCTTATAGCTATTTGTTTAATTATAATGGTAGCTTTGCTGCTTTTAAGTTTTTGTTATAAAACTTTTTAATTTTAACCGGAAAATTTTTTAAATTTAATATTAAATATTATTTATTATTATATTTTTATTTTTTTAAAACAATTTTATAATATAATTTATAATAACGGACTTTCGATAATAATATTTTGTTTATTTTTTTTTTAAAGTTAAAGTTTATAATTTTATTACTTAGTTGCTTATAATTTTAGCTTAGCAATAAATTATTAAAATATTTTTATAATCTATTAGTATAAAATTATTAGCTACTATATTAGCTATTTAATAGTTTTTAATTATTAAATAGTTAAGTTTTTTATTAAATTAATTTATTTGTTTATTTTTTTTTCGTAAAATATAAATATAGTTTTTTATTATAAAATTTAGGTTTTATTAATACTTATTAGTTTAATTAGCTATTTTATATTAAGCCCTTTTTATTTATTATTATATAACTTTAATATATTTACGTACTTTTGCTATAAAAGCTTAAACTTTTTTTAATTTAGTTTTTTTTTATAAGTTTATTTATAAATAATTTAGTTTTAAACTTTTAATTAAAAGTTATTTTTATAGGTTATTTTATAAGGATTTTTTTTACCGTTAGTTTTCCGAGCAATTTATAAAATAACAAAGTTTAAACTATATTTAAAATAAAAAAAGCTTATAATTAATTTTTTTAAAAATAGTTAATAAATAATTATAACTATTAATTTATTTATTAATATATAATTTTAATTTATTTTATTGTTTGTTTATATTTTATAAAAAAAAAGTTTAGCTTTATTTTATATATTTTTAATAGCTTTTTAATAAAATTTACAATAAATTAAAAGCTTTAATTATTTATAAATATTTCGGGCTAATTAAACAACTAATAAAGTTTTTAATAATATATTTTAGCTATATTTTTAGCTATTATTATATTTTTATAAAAAATAGTTTATAAATTTTTTATTAATTTATTAATTATATAAAAAGTTATATTATTTTTATTTTTATTTAAAAAAAGCTTTTAAAGTTTACTACTATATATTACTATAAATATTTTAGTATTTTTAATAGCTTTAGCTTTTTAAAGGTTTTATTATAAAAAACTTTAAAAAGTTTATAAAAGCAATTTATTATATATTATTTAATATTTTTATATAAGCTAAGTTATTAATATTTTTATATAACTATTTGTTAAGTTTTGCTTATATTATAGTATATTATAGTTAAACATATATATACTTTTTTAAATATTTATATATATAAGTTATTTTTATTAAATACTACTAACTTATTTTTATATAAAAATAAATTATTAAATATAAATTAATTAAAGTTATTATTATTTTTTGCTTATAATTAATATTTATTAAAACTAATATTTTTTTAGTTAATATTTAATAATATATTTATTAAAACTACGCTTAATACTTTAAAAAATATAAAATTAGCTATAGCGTAAATTTTTATAACTTTATTAGCTATTTTTATAACAATACTAGCAAGTTTAAATAAAACTATTATTTATTGTTTATTATATTTTTATTTTTATATTTTTAAGTTTTTAGTAAAATAAAATAAAATATTAACAATAATATTTTTTAACCTTAGTTAATATATAATTATAAAGTTATAGTATAAAATTAGCTCGGTTTATTTTATTTATTATAAATTTAATATTTTTTTTATACTAAAATATTTTAAAACAATATAGTTTATAATTATAGTAAAAAGCTATTATTGCTATAAATTTATTAATTTAACACGTTAATTTATTAATTTTTTAATTATTATAAATATTTTTTTATTCTATATTTTATAGTTTATTTTAGCTTTTTATAATATTTTTTAAAAAAAGCTATAAGCTTTTAAAAGTTGCTAAAATTATTTTGTTAAAATAGTATACTTATAGCTATTTTATTAAAAACGTTAGT
>MU383212.1:0-73545 GCA_022495125.1 Xylaria acuta | reverse complement strand
TATATAATTTTATAACTATTTTTTATAAACGTTTATATTTTTATAAAAGCTAGCTATAAGTTTAGTTTAAATTTTATAAATAAAAATACTAAAAACTTTTTTAGCGTAATTTTTTTCGGTTTTTATTTTTATTTTTATTTTTTTTTTAGCTTTATAGTTAGTTTGGAAATTTTTTTTTTAAAATAAAAAAAATCTTTTTTTTACTATATTTATTTTAAAAAAACTTTTTATAAATTAGCGCTAAAAAAAATTTTATATATTTATTTAAAATAATTAAAAGCTTTTTATATTGTTTTTTTTTTAAAAATTTTATAATTTACTAATAAGCTTAGTTTAAAGCTATTTTTACTTAGATTGTTTTTAAAAAGTTTTTTATTGCAAATATTTTTTTAATTTTTAAAAGCTTTAATATTAAAGCTTTTAAATAAGCTATATATTAAGTTTTATATTAAATTTTTAGCTTAATATTTTTAGTAGTAGCTTTTTTAAACGTTTTATAATATTTTTAAAAAATTATCGACTTTATAGCTAATTTAGTTAAAACTAAATAATTTTTAAACGTTTTTATTATAGTTTATAAATTAATCGATTTAATTAAAATAAACTTTATAATAACTAAAAATATAAATAACTTTTTAATAAATTTATTTATTTATTTAAAAATAGCTATATATTTATTAAACTACATTGTTTAAACTATTATAATAATAATAAAAGTTTAAATTTATTTATTAAATATTAATATAATTTTTTTTTTATAAAAAAAGTAAACTTTTGCTATATAGCTGCTAGTACGCTTTTTACAGCTTTTTTTATAAAAGCAGTAAATATATAATTAAATATATAGTTTATATTTAGCTTTTTAAAGTTAATTAAATACTATATTTTATAAACTATTACGTAAAACTTTAATTAGTTAATTTAAATAAAATAGTTAAACTAATTATAAAATACTACGTTTAGTTCGATTTGTTTAGTTAAATTAAAAAAAAATATTATAATTAAAATATTATTATTAAAACAATTGTTTTACAATTTTAGGTTTATATAAAAAAAAAAAAAAATTAACGAACTAATATTTAAATAATCGCTTTAAGAATTTTATAACACTAGTTTTTATAAACTAAGCTTATAACTTTTGCAAAAATATAAAATAGCGATTATATATAAAAAATAAACAAGTATACTTTTTAAAAACAATTACTAAATATATATTTAAAAAATCTAATTATTTAGGTTTAAATTACTAGAAAAAGGTTTTTAGTATAGCTATTTATATATATAATTATTTAAAGTAGGGTTAATCCGCTCTATATAGTGTAGGGGTCTGTATAGACCCACTTATCCGTGACATTATATACCCTGGTCCCATTTTTGACGACTTCACTTTGTGTCGAGCTTACCTTTTGATTCAAAAGCTCCCACTGTTTCCGAACTCGGGTTGGACGAAAATGCAACTGTATCAGAGCCCCCACGGCAATATCGAATCGGCAATCTCTTGTGAGCCACTACATCAGATACGGTCATCCTGGCCCTCTCTACATGCTAATGTTCTTCCTTTGAAACAGATGTCCAGCCACAACGCACGCGTAAAAGAGGTCGAATTCGAAGGCCGGACCGTGATCTCCAAGGCCGCCATTTTTGGCCAGTGGATTCCGCAGACTGATCACGAGACAAGGGTGTATGGAATTACGTCACGCATACCGACAGACTGGAACCAGATCCGAGACGGGGGATCCGTGTATCATGTATATAGTCATACGAGTGTAAGACTCTGTGCAAGGCTTCAGCTCGTATCCTTGTCCGTGTTTGCCTGATCATAATACCTAATCAGCCGAGGGAAGGTCGGCAACTAGAAGCGAAGGGTTGGCACCTATACGCGAAGCTATTTAGACATATAGACTCCAGATCCCTCGGTTGGCTGGGGAGGGGACAATACCTTCATGGCCCTCTTGACGCCCTAGAAGATTATTGCAATTTGGATATCCTTCCAAGCCCATGTTACAGTGATATGTTGCGTGAAGGATCCTAAAACAACTTGGTGGGTAGAGTAGTCTATATACAGAAACTTCATTATTATGCAGCCCTATTAGACATCTAGAACTTCTGTCCTTTGGCTATGTTATAATAACAGACGGCCAGGTACATAGAAGCAGCTGGGGAACGAAAACTATGGCGAGGCTGTTAGCCACAAAGGTTGAGGTTGACATCGACTCCAAACCATTGGCGGGGAAACCGTTTATTGCTAGCCAAGAATGGGTATGATAAGGGTTTACTATAAACCTAGCAAATTGGACTAGGAGAGTGCAAGCGCTTACTGAAGGAGAACAAACGAGTTACTTGTCAAATACTTTCAGTTCTAGCAAACAGTTAAGTTCGAAGTTGACTTACATAAGCACGTAGATTTTTCAATATAGCAAGCGCCTGGGTTTTAGCGTCTCAACGGAACCCAAACCGCACATCAGATTAATACTAGAGGGCGACAAGCATTATCATCAACGTAGCTCATGTATTTACAGAGATTTTCCTCCGTTCAGAGAATTGCTGGAGTCTCTCGTATGCTTCCACCCTCAGAGCAGCCAAGTTACACCATAGCAGTGTTTAATATGCTCCCGAAATTCATCTGTGGATCGCAGCCGGGCCGTGATCGCGCGATATGGGTGGTATGTGCGAAGGATTCCTGGTGAAACAAGTTCTGACAGCACCTTAGCGGGTAACAAGCCGTCCTGGTAATGATGGTACGTAACCCGACACCCGCGACATGCGCGTCCATAATCTGCCCCGGCCTCCGTCACGTAAGGAAAACGAATGGACGCCATGCCATTGAGTTCGTTTCCTTCAAATATCGGCTTCTCCGGCCATCTCCAAAAATGACGACCTGCTGGTTCCGAATAAGCTGTTTCGTGAAAATGCCCTAAGAGCCGGGACTCTCCCGATGTTATCTTCCCGGCCTGAAGTTTCTGCATGAGGTTTGCTATGTTTTCGACAGTCCAATGTACCTCGATCACCAGCTGTTTCACTTGTTCCGCGCTAACGAGACGTTGAAGCTCATAGGGTCTGGTAGGTGTGCTGTGGATAATCGGGATCCTATTAAGCTGACTCTCCGTCAGACCAAAAAATTTCCCAGCACTAGCCAGCGTTGTCATCCGAAACGCCCGGTTCTGGTTTAGACATCCGAAACAGACTCTTTCGCATGTTGGCAGAAACAGAAAAGCGCCAAATTCGGAACAACAGACACACTTGGATGATCGAAGCGCTTGGCGAAGCAAGGAAGCGGGATGATAGCGAAGCGCCCGCTTCCTTCGTAGCGCATTCAATACTTTCGGCGCGTGGGTCATCATGTCCCTATACGCTGGTAGGCCTTCCACAACCGCCTTTCCATGGAGAGACACACGGGATATTCGGGATAGGGACTGGAAGTCGAGAAGATCGAGAATCATCAATAATAGTTCAGCGGGTAAGGCATCGAGCACGCCAAGTGTTGGACGAGAAGACACACGGTGTATTGTCGAGGGTCGTGCTGGGGGAAGGTTTCGGATCATTGCTCCGTAATATGGCTCACTATTGGAGGTGAGCTTTGCGACAAGCTTGTTGGAGAACGTTTGCTGCGATAGTATCTCTGTCATTTTGAACCGTCCATCCGAGCAGAGCTGAGGATATTTGCTGTGTTGTTGGAGTAATATTGAGCTGGGTCCAATAGACGCAAGCGGTACAACCAGTTATACCTATTGCTGGGAGGAACCAAACCACTTGAGGAAAAAGAAGAAGGAACGCTAGGTACAAGGCTTGAACAGCAGGTATATAGCTTTTGCGGTTGCCCTTGGCTGTGGGTAGCATTCACTCGGGTTGCCAGTGAATACCTATAGTACCTACTGTATGTAGGTATGGGCAGTGAATATGGGCCCCAGGCTGCCGCATACACTTCTATCGCCAAGCAACCAATCCAACTGACTTTCACTCCCTGGCGGCTGCTGCGGGTATCTTCCATGGCTGAAAGATTAACTTGTATTAAGGAACTATGGGCCGGATGCGCTCCTGTCGGCGTAAAGTCAAGACCAGTACAAATCTTGCTATACTTTAGAGCAAACTCCTAGACTGGGTCTATGGACGCTGGGGCTCATGAGATAGCTCCAACGAACAAGGCATGGGTCAGCAGGATGCATTGACACCTAGTGAGAGGGAAGTCGAATGGGTTATCACTCTGTCCCTCAATCCTGACAAAGTCCTCTCCTTGCAAGGTCTTGCGTCTGTTAATAGTAATCACGACGACTGATTAAAGAGACACAATGATGTTTAATACTATTGGCTAAGCCATCAATGGGATGGCAGATCTGGATATGGAAGATGTCGAATTATTTTGGGGGAATTATCCAGAAGTCCAGATATCTTGGGATGGTTCTGCGGTCGATGAAGGACGAAATATCAGTAGTGTACTAAGACGAGGAAAGAATCAATGATAGCCGTACCGTCATTTATTTACAGTCGCAAACGAATCGTATAAAAAATATGGGTTTTCTATTGCTGCTACAGGTCTAACGAAGAGTGTACTCAATTTTCACTGGGATCGGGCTCTCTTTCTAATTATGGAGTAGGTGCGGTTGCCTTCTCCTTCGCTACGCACCCATCACTACTTGATATTCTCTAGAATTACATGGGGGATTTGTGCTTCCCGTTTTGACACAAGTGCCTCGGTCTCCAGCGTGCCTAGGTACTGTAGGGACCAAGGCGCTATCGCGGATTTTTGAAGGAAAAAAATAGCCATTCTCGACGTATGACTTTTCAAACTCGAAGACTAGTATACCACATTAGATTTATAGGTGGTGAGTCTAACCTACCCAGCAGGCAACTCATCTCCGGAACGGGACAGGTTACTGAATCTTAGCTATGGACACTATCTAGGTAGTCTAACATGATGCAAGTAAGGAGTGGCTATAGAGACAGCGATAGCAATTCCTCCACAATCTGATTTGCCTTGCATAGGGATAGCCGTTAGTTATGTCTATGGCACACAAATCAAGTGCATTTGCAGCCCGATTTTGACATTAGAAGTATATATACTGCACATAGTCAACTCGAATCCACCAATGATGATGCCAGTGAAAGAGATGGCTGCGGGACTTGGGTTGATTTATAAAGCATGACCGGCTAAGGTTACTCATATAATGATATTTTTTCTCTCCTTCTGAGACCATGCCCGCTGTGCTGATAGGCGTAACTATCGCCTAGAGAAAAACAGGTTGTGGGAAATGGTCATCGATAAGGAGAACATGCTGGAAACGTCCGTTGGTAAGCAGCAGTACCCGCCAGTTTGGGGGCCACGCCATTTTCTCGAAAAGAATGGCATTCCCCAATTTATATTTTCCCACGATGGTATCATTCCGGTCATCTAGCTCTTTTTGCTGTGTATAGAGCGGGTATGGGTCATTGTACTCTGGCTAAAGGCTTGGCATTGATGTCTTGCTGGATCCAATCAGACTCTAATCTATCACAAGGTCACAGAGATCACATTATCTAGAAGCTCAAAAGAACATGTTAGACCACTCTTCACAGATGTTGCTGATTGTAATTGCCCTAGTGAAAGAGTAACTTGATTGACTGTTTTGGAACGTCTCTTGTGATGGTCAACTTGACCAATCAAGAGCGCGCCCTTCCCATTGCGTTTATGCGCGCCCTTCAAGACATCTAGGAATGCAGGACTTCTGAGTAGGTATTTAATAAGACAGAGTTGTCTGCATACTGAACAGAACCACCACAGACCCGATATTATTCTCGCATACTTTGAACTTTCTTGTCATTTTATCTTGGAAGAACTCTTAGCCACCGCCCCATAATATGGCCACCAGCAACCTCAACTTCCGTCTCGCGACGATAGCGGACGCAGTACCACTTGAACGCCTCATTAACACAGCCTTCCGCAACGACAAAACCACTCAGGTGTTTCTGTCGGCCGACCATACGGGCGTCGACGTCACTAACGCACCCAACCTCATCGCCAAAATCAACCAGCCGGACTGTGCCGTTGTAGCCGTCACGGACTCGTCAACCGGCTCCATCGTGGCCCACGGCTCGGTGCGCAAGGTTGACGACACCTGCGCCTGGTTTGGCATGTTGGCCGTAGACGTCAACTGCCAAAAACAAGGCCTTGGCGGCCAAGTGCTTGCGTGGGCCGAACAGTACGCCCGTCGCGAGTGGGGTTCCCTGCGGATGGAGTTCGATGTCGTGAACACACGCGCCGAGCTGATCGCCTGGTACAAGCGCAGGGGGTACCAGGAGACTGGGAAGACAGCACCGTTTCCGTACAAGTATCACGGGGATTGGGAGGGAGTCTTACGGGATGATCTCTGTTTTATCGTTCTCGGGAAGAATCTTGGCGAAACCCCTGCTACAACCAAGACCGAATAGCCCCTAGCCCAACCTAGCGTTCTACGAAAGCACGTGTTTTCGTAGTCCGAACATGATCGTGGCGTCCTTGAATAGACTATCTAACCCAAGCTGGGCTTATCTGCAAACCTATCCCTTGTCAACAGTCCAGAGTTTTGGTCCGGCCGGACTACACTGGAAACAAAATATCCGGAAGGAGCAATCAGTGAAACACCGTTTGGAGAATGTCACGATGTTCCACCAATCGCGAGCTGAATCCTGGTTTGTGGGGATAGCCTCAAAGACCACCGCGTAGAACTTGTCACGTCATTTCCGCCAATACCAGTTGCTCCGATCTCAGATTCTGCCTAGACACTATTGATAAATCTCATGCGGCTTGATTTACTGTAGGTACCTTCCATACACACAAGCACTTGAACGGATCATACCGTCATCTTCATGTTCAGAGGAAGGTGGAAGAGCCAAGAATGATGATTTATATGCTACTGGTGGAGATTAGTTGAAGCGTCTATTACGCGTCATGGCCTGGTCAACTCTTCACAGCTCATGATGGCTGTTTGGAGCTTTCTAGCTCAGTGCTCGTTTTATCTGGTGGCAAGATGACGGGTATAAAGAATGCACGGAGAGCCAGGACGAACAGATGATCTTTCCTTCTCTAGCAGCGGTCCTTCTTCTACTACCAGCGAGCTCATCATAATCAATATATCATGATGCAGTACTACGCTCTCTTGGCTCTTGCCCCGTTCGTGCGGGCATGCACGAACCCGGACTCGGACGCTTGTGCCTCGTTCATGACGGCTCAGGCCGCCACGGCCTCGGCTTTCTGCGCCACGTTCACTAAGTCAACGGTGACCGCTACCACGGCCTTACCCGCTTGGGCGACCGCATGTTCGAACAAGCCCAGCGCCCTTTCTAAGGTGAGAAACTGAACTTGACGCTCCACATTTACTATCGAGAATAATCACTCACGACAGTAATTCGATAGGAATGCTCCTGCGCCTTCACTGGCGGAGGTGGTGCGACGACGACAACGACAACGACCAAGGCCACCTCTACCACCTTGACCACGAGCACCAAAACAACTACGGGCTCTGGTGGCGGTAGTACGGGTTCTTGCAGTTCGCCAAACTACAGTCTCCAGGGCTATGGTTCTGGTACAACTGGCGGCGGTAGTGGCAGCGGAACCACTGTCACTTCCTGCTCGGCTCTTTCGTCCGCGGCTAAAAATGGAGGCGTTATAACTATCTCGGGCGTCTTGGACGGTTGCGGCAGTGAGTATTTCCCCCTCGTCCCTCGCATCACGCCACTTGGGCAGCTACTAACTCGAGACACCCTAGTCGTTGACCTGGTCGGCGGCACCACGGTTGTTGGATCTGGGTCCCGTTCTGGCCTAACAAACGGCGGTCTCCGCGTCAAGGAAGTATCAAACGTTATCATTAAGAACTTGTACTTCCATGACCCACCTGAGGGCAAAGATCTCGTTGAAATCCAGTACTCGACTAAGGTCTGGGTCGACCACTGCGACGTGAGTATTTCATAGATATAAGATCCTCGATACTGACAGATCTCCCGGTGATCAAGCTAATTTGAATAAATTCTCTTTCATAGTTCTCCACCGAAGGTTTGACTGGCGACAAGGATTATTACGATGGACTGCTGGACATCACCCACGGTAGCGACCTCATCACTGTGTCGTGGAATAAATTCCATGACCACGTAAGTCTCTTTCGCCCTCAATGATTTCCTTCCTACATCTCCCTCTCATCCAAATTATTCCATGGGACGGAAACCCGCGTGGCTAGACTAACACCAATTTATTTAACAGTGGAAGGGCTCTCTCGTCGGCCACAGCGACAGCAACAGCGGCGAGGACTCGGGCAAGCTGCATGTGACGTACCATCATAATCACTTCTCCAACATCAACTCGCGTCTGCCGTCATTCCGCTTCGGCACCGGCCACGTCTTCAGCTCCTGCTTCGAGAACAACCCCACCTCTGGCATCAACAGCCGCATGGGCGCGCAGATGCTCATCGAGCAGAACTACTTCTCATCTACCAAGCTTGCTATCGTCACCGACCTCGATAGCGACGAGGACGGACACGCCGTCGATAGGGACAATATCTTCGTCAACAGCGACACCCGCATCACACAGACTGGCTCCTTGACGCCATCTTACAGCTATACGTGAGTCCTCTCCTTGGCATATCTTTGCTCGGTACATTACACCTTTAGGTGCTATGAAATAGACTAATGAAACTCATAGAACCAACCCGGCGAGCTGTATTTGCGGCATGGTCAAGTCGTACGCTGGCCTAGGTGTCATCTGAGTTATAGTCTAAGCCCAATATGAGGGATGTGTCATAAGGACTGGTGTGGATAGATAGACAAATGCTGTTGGGGGTCTAATGTTTCGTGTAATTCATTACCGAATACCCGAAATCCACAACATAGTCGTTTCAATCACTATGTTACTGCGTATGAGCTAGTAAGCTGCTATCTAGAACCGCAGCTCATATGTAAATGTAAAAGCCCAATTTTGCCGCCTCGATAGTAGACTGACGCGTCACACCTAGCAAGCATGTCGCGATATGTTGCTTTTATGTTAATAGTCAAGTAGGGGCTAGATCACAGATTCGTCTACAAGAACCACCTGAAATCCTCCACCTTGGGGCCATCTCTCAACCGTGACGTAGGAACATCCCGTGCCGAGAGCTTCACGCCCTGTCGTCGATTGCGGCGCTTATTGTCGAAAGCCATGTACAGTCCTAAGCACGCCGCAACGAGGAACCCAAAACCACCAAAACTCGCTGTCGTGATAAGTGCTGGCTCGTACTTTGGCTTGTCCTCGTCACGGAAAACGTTGCTTGCTACTAAGCCCATCAAATTAGCTAGAGGCACGCCGACTGACGTCAAAGCCAGTCGTTGACCTTCGTGTGCTACGTTATTGTTGTACCACTATTCATTAATTAGCACCAGGGCAGTTTGTTTTACAAATGCGAACTAAATCAGAGGGGAGTAAACACTCAGGGATGTTGGATTCACTTACGGTGCTCAGTAGAACGGAAGGAGCAGATGTTCCCCAGGTCATCATGAACGTGGCGTAGCTGCAACACTCAGTATTAGTGGCTACAATTCTGAACATGATGTTTGAGTGTGTCGAAGGCGTCGAGAGCCTTTAAGACACAGATCTTGCCGAAACAAAAGGCCACGATACGCTTGTAATAAACTGAACGAGAAGATAAATATATCAAGCATTACTTACTAAGCGAGCTGTATCTGGCGCTGGACATCATCGATGGCAGCGTAAATGATGAATCCAGTGAAGGAGAGTGCAAAACCCAAGCAAATGAAGGGAAATCGGATTCGAAGCAAGTCGGAGGAGAATGCCAATATCAGCAATGTGACGGCGCCCTAAAGGCCTTTTAGCAACTATGACGTTTCATCTTGCGGGCGAGATATTTCCGACTCACTGTGATATTTGGCGCCACGGTGTAGAGGTTAACTCGGACGGTATCCTTTACGATACGCTGAACAATCTGTGGCAAAAAGAGTGCGACGGATTGAATTGGAACACCCACTATTATCGCTAATATTAGTGTTATCCTCGTCTTATGTAGGTGAAAGATATTCGGCAAGCCATAGATGCGCGGGATTGACGAGACACGGGTAAGGCGAAAGCTTGCACATGAAATTGAATGGAAGAGCAAATGAGATTCACGAGATTTGATACATACGAGCAATTTCGATTAGGAGGAAGCCGTAAGTTGAGGGCCTCTTGAAAACTTGTAGAGCTTCCCTGAGATTGAATTCTTCATTAACGATGGAAGAACTGTCGACTTGAATTCGATGATAGGCGAGTGCTTTCTCCTCTTCGTTTAGAAATCTGGCCTCGGCCGCGCTTTTTGGCAAGTAGAAGAAAACGAATATGGCGAAGAGAACGGTGAGAGTTCCCTCAATAATAAAGAGCCACCGCCAGGGGTGGTCTACCAAGTGTGACTTGATCTGGAAAACCCCGAACGCTAGGAGTCCGCTGAATGCATTAGCTACATTTGACGCCGCGTAGAATATAGCTAGCCGCCGGGCTAACTCGCTACGTCTGTAGAATGTAGTGAGATAGAAGATGACCAATGGGAAGAAAGCACTTTCTACGGCCCCCAGAAAGAAACGTAGGGCGAATATGCCGCTGAAGTTATGTGTCGCCGCCGTAAGTACTTCAGCGTTAAGTGTTAGCCATCTCCATTCTAAGCTAAGTCAGAGGGTGATTTGGGGTTGAGGAATATGCAAATTATTTGAGACATAATAACTCTAGCTGGAGTGAAGATATTGTGTTCTCATCGCATGACAGAAAACTGTAATGAGGTTACTCTTGATATTACTCACATGTAAAGGAACCAAAGCTGAACATCAGGATGGGAAGCATCCGAGCTGGCCCGATCTTTTTGCCTAGAAACGCCAGGGGAGGGGCAAACACGACCTAACCTAGGTCAGCATGGGGTCCTGCTATGGTGATAGACGGATGGACGACCAGGAAAGGTTCTTCAAGTTGGACGTACTATTGTGCCAGAAGTTAGCAGCTACTTCTGGTAATAAGATGAAAATGCGGTAATAGGACCTGGGGTTCATGTACGTATAGGGGCGCAACGAGTCAAGAGAAGGCGAGAGACCGGCAGCACAGATTTGGATCCGAACAACAATGTACGGCAGTTTGCTTACCATAAGGGACGAAGAAGACTTGAGAGCCAGGCGTTAGTATCTTGTAGCTGGAATACGTAGTGTCCCGAGGTTATGTGAAGAGCCCCAGAGACAAAGGTGTTGCGCTTAGCATGGGGCATAACAGGGGGACTCACTGCCAACGATGAGGTTGTACTGCCCAGACTTAAAGTTGAGATCTGTCGTGTCTTATTAGCACCCACAATGCGGCATTGCAGTAACCCAAGTTAAGAGTTGAGCCCAAAGTAAGACGTCACCTTCAGATAGACCGGCTGTCTGAGCATTGCCGAGGTTGCCCTTGTCGAGGGCATTAAACAGATACTGATCAAACATCAGTATGTTGTTCCCAAAGCATGGTTTGAGCGCTATTGCTGCTCGAGTATAGCGGCTTTTCCCTTCGGTCTTTTCTTTTCTCTATATTTTTATACTTCTTTCCTCTACCTCGAGTGATCCAAAAGCAGGATGAGACATACCATTGTGGCCAGGACAGGCAACAGTCGGAAGTCGAACTTGCGACAGAGGGCTCTCTCGGCTGCTGGGTCTACGATGTGGGCTGTCTCTCCGGCCACATTTTCATGAGTGCTCTCCACATCGTCGGTGCTCTTCTTGTTGCACGAGGCCACATCATCGGCAGCGGGGCGAGGCTGAGAATCCGAGCCGAGCACAGGTTCTGCCATTGTGACAACAGAACTAGCGCCAGTTGAAGAGGTCGTGGAAACTCGAAAGCTATTGTCTAGACAGAAGGGCCAATGGAATTCAAGGGCATGGCAAAACGGGAAGACGAAAGATATGAGCAAGGCGCGTTTCTTTTCAGTTGGAAAGGTTTGTCGTACCTTGATGCATCCGATTCACAGGCGGAGCGGTCAATATAAGAACGTGGTTGGTTGAGGTGGCCTAGTAAGATTAGCAGCCTGACCCTGGCACTGGCAGATAGCAGCTTGATCCATTAAGTTGTATTACCATCATTCTAACTTCGTATCATAGTGCTGAGATAAAAGATAGTGCCCCTACCATTCCCTCGATAGGTGGGGGATCAGTTTACCTCCATGAGGTACCTAAAGTACCTAGGTAGGTACCTAGGAACCTACACTTTTCCTTTGCTTCAGCTGTAGCATAACTAGGTAGGTGCTTCGAGAGCTGCAATGGCACTAACAGCACTAGCAGTGTTAGGTACCTAGGCGTCTTCAGTACCAGGGCCCTTGTCAGTTAGCGCCTCCTTGTCGACCAGGTACCTAAGTACCTACTCTAGGTTAGGCACTTGAGTGTATGTGGGGCTCACTGCAGCACAAAAGCTGGGGTAATGAAGAATGGGGCGCCCCCATATATCCCCCATCATGACCCCCACCCAAATCGTATCCTGGAAAGGAGCTTAAGTCAAGATGGGAAGTTGCTGTCGACCCAGGTAGTGCAGACCCGGTCACGGGCGGGGTTCGGCTGTACCTAACCTCTCTTCTGGCCAGTGATCCATTTGGGGGTCAGAAACCCAAGACGTCGATACCTTTTACCTCATAGCATCTCAATTCAAGGCATGAGTCGGGGATTGCGGTATTGAAAATCCCCCTCTCTGGTTAATACTAAACACGTAGCAAAAGACCTAGTCTCGTATCGTAACACCACTCTGCCTGACTCATCGTCTGGTCTCCGAGCTGTGCACCTATATCTCGTCGCATTCATAAAAAAGAGGTACACCCTTCATCCAGGTCGTCTCAACTTGCTATTATAATCTTAAGGCTATGCTGCAACTTGAAGAGTGTCTGCCAAGCTAATTGTAGATCTCGCCTCAGCTTAACGAACAACCCCACCCTCACCTCACCCACCATGGCTGAGAAGACCGCCGTCGTGACCGACAAGGCCCCCAAGGCCCTGCCTGGCATCTACAGCCAGGCCATCAAGGCAAACGGTTTGGTGTTTGTCTCGGGCGCCGTTCCCATGGATGCCGAGTCCGGTCAGATTATCCCTGGCGATATCCAGGCCCATACCGTAAGTCGCCTCGACTTCAAGGACTGCTGACTCTTGGGCTAACCATTCCCGTAGCACCAATGCATCAAGAACCTCTCCGCCATCCTGGAAGCGGCCGGGTCAGACATCCTCAAGGTCGTTAAGGTGAACGTCTTCCTCGCTAGTATGGATGACTTTGCCGCCATGAACGAGATCTACAGCCAGTACTGGGGCGATGTAAAGCCTTGCAGAACGTGAGCCGGCATCATCCGTAATCCACTGTCAGCACATACTGACCGTCGACAGCTGTGTCGCTGTTAAGACTCTACCCCTTAATGTAGATGTCGAGATCGAGTGCATTGCCACTTATTAAGTTCTCGATGTTGCCTCTAGGCACAACACTACGAGGTCTCATACTGCTGTCTACTCAGTGCAGGGGCTGAGATGGACTACCCGGCCACGGTACACCTGGCGGTTGCGAGCGGAAATAAAGACAGCTATCCTTGTTGCGTGTCGGGCAGATTTAGTACAGCGAAGAACTACCGTAAGACGATGGCAGGCACAAAAGCTACACGAACTCGAACAAAGACACCGACTTGGCAACACGATCTGGCTGCTTCAGTAGGCATTCACTAGGACTAGATGAATCCAATGCACGCCGTTGAGAACCGCACTATCATGATTTTTCCACGTTGGGGGGGTAACAGGATGTCAATTCTGCTGCTGCACAATCTAAATTATGGTATCTAAAATTACATCTAAACGACACGTCCCTCTGAATATACTAGGCGACCGTCCCAAGGAACCGGATTGAAACCGGCCGCGGAGACGACCGATGCGATTAGACATATAAGTTATTGTGAGACAATGGCCGCTTTCGTGTAGTATACTAGGAAGATATTCGCTACAGGGTCGACTGTACAGTTTTATTTAATTGCGGTACGATTAGTGCCATACCTGTGATGGTCTCATAGACATCATGGGCGCCTATACAGTAGACTCTTCATCGCCAGTAACAGCATCATATAGAGAGCTTTCTTTTCCGGGAATGGCATTTGCTATCTGTTAATTCAATTTCTCGATAGGCAAAAATGCACAAGACAAGATACGTATGTATGTATGTTCTTGCTTGCCTCTAATAACCATCTCGTCTCACCCGGTTCACTCGGTTCGTTAAAGATTATATAATAGCTAGGTATGTAGGTTATATACGACATTGTTGCTAAAATCGTATATAAATATTAGGAGGCAGTAGGTAAGTAGCACCTAGTTGTCGTTCATTCATATATTCACGACGATCGAGGAGTCCCTAGGTGGTATTAATGTAGGTTGTGAAGGTGAGGCGACTCAGAGTCCGCCGAAGGTCCCCTCATGTACCTACCTAGAGAAGGACTCGTTATACATACCTACATAGGTAAGTCATGGTTTCTTGTCTAATCTGTTACGGGTCTTATTACTTATGGGTGATTGGTGGGTCCTTGCGGGGTCACCATACCAGAGACCTGTTTACCTGATTTCTCACGGGATGCTTGGTGCTGCTTGCGGTTACCAATACCCAAGGTATACCGTACCTAAGGGATGGACTTTGAGGGTGGGGCCTGGGATGTGCGCTACCATACTTACCAGCGCTACCCCGCACGCTAGCTCCCGGTAAACAGTAAACAAAGCCATCATTACGTCAAAAAACATAAGAGTATAAGTCCACCTGGGCATCTCCGCTCTGTCCACGAGACCAAGCTCTGAGCTCTCCAGATTCGTGCGTTTTAAACGTACTACGACTAACTGGAGCCGGCAAACAGCAGCCTGTGAGAATCGACTGTCCCCAGGTAGGCGGCGATATATAACTTGCCTCTAAATAATTCCCTGCACGATCTATCGGGTTAACCAATTGGCCAATCAATCAATCACCATGGCCAACGAGGAAAACCCATCAACTGTCGACGAGACACCGATATCTCCCGTCGCCACCGCCCGCGGCCGGAAGATGTCGTTAGAACAGCACTTGAAGCACCGGCCAGACAGGTCCGAACTCGTAGATAAAAACATCCTTCCTGAGTCGAATGCTGCCCCGAGCTTGCAAGAGAAGCAAAAGGAGGTGTGTCTGTCCCTCTCTCCGTATCTCTTTAGTCAACTCTACACTACGGGGAAGAGGAGGCTGAACGGGATTGCGCATCTAGCTTGCGAAGCACATGCGTGCCGACTCCCTCAATGATAAGATCTCGCATCGTCCTCCGCCTGAACAGCTGCTTAAGAATGGGGTGCTTCATGATGATCCGCGATCCCCTGAGCAGAAGTATGCCGAAGCCATTGAGGACGAGTATGCGAAGAGGGAAGGCGGCGCGTAACCTGGGATTGGAGTTGCGTGCGAGCCGAGTCGCACAGAGGTTGGGTTTCTATATCAGCCGTAGGAATGGGTCGGCTGTGACGTCTGCCTGATGGCCACGCTCGTTCGGATAAGGCTAGTAGTACGTGTGGAATGAATTTTCCTTGTCGCATGGTTGTAAAACATATCGGAATAGGTCTGTGTTTCAGGCAAATGGAAAGCGACGGTGTATGTCGTACTGAACTTCGACTCGATGCTTTTCTTGCTGCTTTGTTACTGTTTTGTATTCTACAACCGGTAGGCTGCCTTGAAGTAATATCCATCAAAGCACTGCCCGCATTCTATGTGTGTTATGGGTAATCTGATGCGTAACTAAGTACAGCTGTTTCGTCTCGAGCAAGCCAAATTATGAGACGGGCCATCCGACCTTTCTATTTCAGTCCAGAGCAGTATAGGCGTTGGGAGACAGCGGTGGGAATGGGCGAAAAGAAAGTGGTTTACCCTTACCATCCAAATTCCCTAATTATTAGGATCGTAGGTAAAAGTGTATAGAGCGATTTGAAAACATGCGCGAGTCTGCGCTTGGGTGTATTTGCTCGCATACTGGATTTCCCCGGTTGTCTGTTTCCCCTCACAACTATGGGGCGAGGTCGGTCTCCACTAACCTTAGGCTTCTCCAAATTATTTACAGTCTTATTCCGTCAGTCACAGAACGCGCCACTGAGGATTGGAGTCGTAGCCCCGGGATCTCTTGTCGTTATGCGAGGGATCTGGCACCCAGCTATCATTGGCGGAAACCTGCACAAAAGCCAAGGCCTAGCTAAGCCTTCCGCCATCTCATACCGGTATTTTAGCCCGAGTTTCCGGCAGTGAGCAATGATTTCTGATAGGGCCGCTTGGAGGGACAGGTGACGATGCCCATGTTTCTTCGGTCGTCAAACGAGCATGATGTCGGCCTTTTCGCCGGTTCGCAGGGCCTCGGTGCCCCTCAGTTTACTCGGTGAAGGTACATCGTTATGGAGATTGGATTGATCATGCATGTGCAAGGTGATAGGTTCCACGAGTATTTATAGTCCCGTGGATATCGTAGACCACCTGGCATGGTCCGTCTACTGCCCCATTGTGAGTAGAGCGGCCTGTGTCTATAAAGTATAAAGGGAGAGTGTCCATATGATAATAATCATGAAGCAAGCGCTTCTTAGCCTGCTGGCCGCCACGGCGGTCTCGGCTGTTAATATCGGGGTCAGCTCCAAAGGGGGTAATGTCACCGGGGGCTTCCATTATGGCTTTTTGCATGAGGTTCGCGATAAGCCTCCTTTCTACACCTGTGTTTAATGTTGAGTTTGACATTTGGCTGATGAAGTCTATAGGACATTGATAACTCTGGCGATGGCGGCCTCTATGCCGAGCTAATTCGTAACAGGGCGTTCCAGTCAAGCGAGGGATACCCGTCTTCTTTAGACGGGTGGTATTCCATCAATGGTGCGAAATTATCTCTTAAAGCCCTCGACAAGCCCTTATCGAAGGCGCTTTCAACTTCGATAAATGTTGCTCCCACCTCCGCCCGCGGGCAGGTTGGGTTCTTCAACGACGGTTACTGGGGAATGGATGTCAAGGTCCAGAAATACAGCGGTTCGTTCTGGGTCCGTGGCGACTACAGGGGAGTTTTCACTGCCTCCATACAGTCAAACACCACAGGGGAACGGTTCGGGGTCACTAAGATTAAGTCTCGGTCTCGAGCCCACGAATGGGTTCAACATGAATTCACTTTGACACCTCATAAGAGTGCGCCAACCTCAAACAACACCTTCGCTATCACGTTTGAAGCGGCGGTGAGTGAGAATATGAAATGTTGGTAAATTCGTCGCACTGACTAGTTCTAGGGTCTCAAATCGGCCTCTCTTGACTTCAACCTTATTAGCCTCTTCCCCCCTACCTTCAAAGGCCGTAAGAACGGGATGCGAATTGATATTGTTGAGGCATTGGAGCAGTTTCATCCTGTGAGGCTATTCGCTCCAACTTAGAAGCGCGTTTTTAACTGTCATGCTCTAGACTCTATTCCGCATTCCAGGTGGAAATATGCTCGAAGGAAGAACGAATACGTCATATTGGGATTGGAAAGACTCAATCGGGCCACTGGAGGGTCGACCTGGTTTCTCAGGAGTCTGGAACTATCAACAAACTAACGGGTTGGGCTGTGAGTTTCTCCTGTTGCGTGCTCTCCCTGGGGGTTAATGTTGATTTGTATAACCCATCGTATTCTAATACGCCCGTACTGATCCCTGTGCCACTAGTACTTGAGTATCTTGAGTTTTCTGAAGATCTAGGCATGGAACTTAGTAAGTCTCGTTAGGTGCTCCACATGAGAGGGTTTCGTTTTGACATCAGCGTAGTCCTTGCAGTATGGGCTGGTTTGTCGCTAAATGGAGACATTACACCAAAAGATCAGTTACAAACATTCATCGATGACGCTCTGGACCAAATAGAATTTATTCGGGGTCCTCCCGATTCAAAATGGGGAGCGGTCCGAGCCCGGCTCGGCCATCCCCAACCGTGGAAGCTGGAATATGTCGAAGTTGGCAATGAAGACTGGCTCGCTGGTGCTCCTGATGGTTGGAATACATATAAGGAATACAGATTCCCCATGTTTTTGGAGGCAATCAATAAAGCATGGTTCGTATTAGTGTTTCCTATGTGCGCCGCCCGAGACATGGTACCTGGGCAGGCTCTTTGATTGAAGCTAACCTTTTCGTAGTGAGTAGATAACATCTAACGCCCGGGTCAAAAGTGCAAGAGAATTGTCCCTAACTATTATCACATTATAGATCCGGACATTCAAGTCATCGCGTCGGGTTCAGTTTACGACGGACATGATATCCCGAGCCCAGGTGCTGGTGACTACCACTTATACACCGAACCGGATACGTGGGTAGCCGAATTCGGGAAGTTTGATAATGTTGCAACACCACACATCATAGGCGAGATGGCTTCCACATTCCCGAATGGCGGGACAGGTTGGGACAGTGGCGTGCTGAGGCCATTACCATGGTAAGTCGTCCTGGGTTGTACAGTAGGTACCCGATGAGACGACTATCCTGCTAAAGTGAGAATCTTGATAGGTGGGGAGGTGCTGTCGGAGAAGCAGTCGCTCTCATCAGCTACGAGCGAAATGCAGACAGAGTCCTAGGCGCATTATTTGTGTGTACCAATGCTCACTCGAGCTCTTTGCTCTCTGGTTTGCTCACCTCGTTCACAGGCGCCTATTCTCCGTAATATGAACAGATGGCAGTGGTCAATCACTATGCTACAATTCGCGGCCGACCCGGCTCTAACCACTCGCTCGACGAGTTGGTACGTGTGGGAGGTGAGACCCTAAGAACAGAAGACCCCGGAAGAGCAGATTGACCTAATATGGTGTGGAACAGCTGATGGCGGCCCATCCGATCACCGAAACGCTCCCAGCGAGCACCGAATTTGATCCACTCTACTACGTAGCGGGCAAGAACGAGAAAACGGAAGCGCACGTCTTCAAAGCAGCTGTGTACAACTCAACCAACGGGGCCGATGTCCCGGTTAGACTCTCGTTCGACGGTGTGGCCTCGGGGACGACAGCAGAACTGACAGTGCTCACGGGACCCTTGGACCCTTACGGGGTTAACGATCCTTTCACCGGCGTCAACGTCGTAAAGACGACCAAGGCCACCGTCAAGTCGGATAAAAACGGCACGTTCTCATTCAGTCTGCCGAACCTCAGTGTCGCGGTCCTTGATACGAAAGGGAAACGCAAGGCCATCAGACAGCAGTGGTAGCATGATCAATAAACACGCTGTTCTTAATTATGCGAAGATAAACAAACTCGCTCGTCAGTCGCCCTGGTTCGATGTACTTAGACATGGAGAGGAGATGGATCCATCCAGTCGCCTGCACTACACTGCCGGTGCAGGTATCAGATTTTTAGTGTTAAATGCATAGTTGTGATATGACAATTCCATGGTTAAGATTACATGGCATAAATGGATTTATTGCATATGGCACGCAGGCACCTACCTGCTTAACTGAATTAATTACTCATCACGTGATCTCGTGATTGAAATCTACGCGTCTTGCGACAAAGGTGCCCCTCATCTCTGTCACAAGCGTGTCGGGTCAGCGCCTGTTTTGTTTGGCCATAGATCGAAACGATCTGCGTATGGTGTCCAGGTATTCGCGATCCCGTGTATCATGTGATTGCCATCGCTCCAGTTGGGCGTTCAGCGCTACCGGCGAACCACGGACCCAGCATGGCGGAGGCAAATGACAACGCCACAGAGCCAGAGTCCGGCCAGCATCAGACCTTGAAGTACCACCTACTCGGGCCCTCCCTGACAAAGGCCGGCCAGGATGCAGTCGACCAGGCCAAAGTATCCGAGATCATCTACAATGCCTCGAAAGGGTCCAAGTTCTTCAATCGAGAGGAGGCGAAGGACAAAGTGCTCACCCAGAAGATCGAGCAGATCCTGACCAAGAAGCGACGCCTCGAGAAGCTTGATCTCAGCCGCGAATCCCGAGCTGCCGATCAGCTCATTGCCGAGCTGGAAGTCTCCCGTGACTTGACCCAGCGCGTCGTGCACATCGACTGCGACGCTTTCTATGCCGCCGTCGAACAACTCGATCGTCCCGAGCTGAAGGATGTCCCCTTCGCCGTCGGCGCTGGTGTTCTGACCACCTGTAATTACGTCGCCCGCAAGTTTGGCTGCCGAAGCGGTATGGCCGGCTTCGTCGCAAAGAAACTATGTCCTGAGTTGCTGCTTAGTACGTTTACCCTGTAGAATTCCCTATCGAGGGCTCGTCAATGCCCTTCCCCTTCGTCTTAGGCTACTTGCTGAGGCAGTCGCCATCCTAGTCCGCCCGAATTTCGAGAAATACACGGCGAAGGCCCACGAGGTTCGAGACGTCCTTGCCGACTACGATCCGCGATTCGAAAGTGCTAGTATCGACGAAGCCTACCTCAATATCACAGAGTACTGCGCCCAGCATAATATGACAGCCGAAGAAGCCGTGCAGCAAATGCGAGACGAGATCCACGAGAAGGCCAAGGTCACCGTGTCTGCAGGCATTGCCGCTAATGCCAAGTTAGCCAAGATATGCTCAAACTACAACAAGCCCAACGGTCAATACTCGTTACCCAACGACCGAAATGCTATAATGACCTTCATGCGTGATCTGCCAACAAGAAAAGTGAATGGTATCGGCCGTGTCTTGGAGCGAGAACTGCAAGAAATAGGCATCCGGACTTGCGGGGACATTTACCCTCACCGCCACCTTTTGCGTCAGCTCTTTGGCGAGAAGATATACCACTTTCTTTTAGGATGCCACCTAGGTCTTGGGCGGACTCAGGTCCAACCAGCCGAAGAGTATGAGCGAAAGAGCGTCGGCACGGAAAGCACTTTCCGAGACATCTCAGACCCTGTAGAGCTAAGAGACAAGCTTCGATGGACAGCCGAAGAGCTAGAGAAGGACATGCGAAAAGCCGAGTGCAAAGGACGAACACTAGTCCTTAAAGTGAAGCTGCATACATACGAAGTCTTCACTCGCCAGGTTGTTCTACCAAAAGCTATATACCAGGCTGATGATCTGTATCAATATTCCCTACCTATCCTAACGAGACTACAACACGAAAGTGAGTATCCTCGAATGCAATTCGCCGAGGTCACATCCCTAATCTCGTTACGATTCAAATCATCCCTGAAGTCATATGATAGGTGTCTATTGGAATTTTATTGGGTTGCATCTGCTAACCACGCTATCACAGTGCCACATATGAAGCTGCGATTAATGGGCCTTCGGTGTACACATCTAGTCAGCACTAAGAAACCGGACACTCGCGCGTTTTTCGGATTACAACCTCTTAAGCCAGAGGACGAGACATCTCAAAGACCCAGCAAGCGGAAAGCAGAAGAATTAGGTAGCGGAATCGCCGAGTACGAAGATGATGGTTCTCTTGATCCTGAAGCGCGCGACGGAGATGACGAGTATCAAGCGCTACTCGATAGCCCGTTGCTTGGTAATACCAACGAAAGCGCACCCAGCATAGCTAGCGATGTTGAGGCTGCAGAACAATGGTGGGACTGTCCTATATGTGCGAGACCTCAGCCCGCAGATGAGCGACGCTTTAATGATCATCTCGACTCGTGCCTCTCCAGACAGACAATCCGTGATGCCGTGCAAAGAGATACCACGGAGAGCCCTCCACTACCACCGGAGATCCCTATAGTGAAAATAATCAAAAGCAGTGGAGAGAAAAAGCGAGGGCGGCCTGCTGGGCCAGATGATCCCAAGCAGAAGAAGCTCACCTTTGGCTAGGGTGTCTTGCAACGCATATTGGAATGAATTGTATATACTGAAAACATTAACGATTATATGTCAGGCTTTATGAGAAACGACCTGTCGAAACGGCTTGATCTTCGTGACTTCCTTGATTGGAGACCTTAGTTTGAACGCATAAGACGATGCATCTCTCTCGAACCCCCGACCCATACATCGAGCAAACTATTGAGCAGGAGGGCAGAGGAAAGCTCCCTATGTTAGCTTCTTTGTTCCCGGGATGCAAAGCATGCATCTGGAGTAGAATGAGTAGTCCGTATGAGCAGACAGCCAACGTGCAATATTCTCCTCGTCAGGATAGGGCGTCACCTCAGGACCTCCTTACGCTCTAGATTATTATACTATCCCACATATGCATTTAATAGATATCTGGTCTAGTTTATGTACCTCATACATATGTATGTACCTAGGTACTGTGGCGTGTGAAAGTGGCTGAGGGATCTGTGGCTTGGAAGGCAAACACCCACACAGGGCTATTAATTTCCCACCAGTAGCCAGTGTTCTAGACCTTCTTCCTTCCTAGTTATCCAGATCTGCCACTCGGTTATCGACCCCTGCTGCTTTTGTGCTATCAGTACATTAAGTACTTACTACGTACAGGGCTCGCGGCTCCAGCTTCCAATGCATCCAATGGCATGTGTGCACTGCATGTTGGGTGTAGGTATGTGTCGGCAATGCCCAAGGCACGGTATAAAGAGGGGACACATCTGCTATCCCCCCTAACTAGTTGTGTCTGTCTCAAGAAAACCCATTAATACTAAGGAGGCCGACGATATCTGGGAGCGCATCAACAGTCCAACATGACAGACTCGCAGTCTCTCTTCTCGCCGTCGCTGATCTCCGCATCTGTGCTCGACGGCCTGCCCGACGGCTTCACTATCCGTCCGCTGGCGAGAGACGACTATCACAAGGGTTTCTACGAGTGCCTCCGCGTCCTCACGTGGGTCGCTGACCCCACCGAGGCCGAGTTTCTCGGGCAGTTCAATGAGATGGTCGCTGCCAAGGACACCTATTTCTTTGCCGTCGTGGAGTTTCGCGACCGAATCGTAGGAACTGGGTGTTTGGTCGCTGAGAAGAAGTTGTATGGGCTCTGTCTCTTTTCTTTTTTCGTGTGTGTTTTTCCCATGCATGCGTTTCAGCTGCTTACTTTGAGTTGCTTGTAGTATACATAATCACGGCAAGTGTGGACATGTTGAGGAGATCGCTGGTGGGTCATCTCTACCATCCTCTTCTTTCTTCCTGTCTTTGCTGGTATCTACATCGGAAGCCCTAAATGCCTACACTCGAGTCCAGAGTGGAGAGGAGAATGCTGATATAGATGTTGAAGTGGTGAAGGAACACCAAGGCAAAGGCCTCGGCTTGAAGATTATGCGCGCCTTGGAATCGGTAGCTGTTGCTGTTGGCTGCTACAAGAACATCTTGAATTGTGGACCGCGGAATGAACCGTTCTATGAGAAGTGCGGCTATCATAACTCGGGCATTGAGATGTCGAATTACTTGGAGGAAGAGCGGGATAGTTATCATCGTGGTTAGCGATAGTGGTGCAACGCTTTATGGCTGGCCGGCCTTGGTCGGAGTTGATAGAACCTCTAAGGATCGTGAACAATGGTTTCTGTGTCATCTTTCGGTGAACCTGAACGTAGGCTTGGGTCTTTGATCAGGAGCTTGATTGAGTTGCCGTTGCCGTTGACATAATCTAACATAAAACTTAGGTAGTACGGTGATGATTCTTCTCGCAGAATCCCTTTAAAGTGTGACTAGTATATGAGTAATCAACTAATGGGAAGAACACAAGGCTATCTGTAAGTCTATATATGCTATTATGGGTAGCCGTGCTCGCCTAGCTTAAAGGAGGCTTGTTTGAAAGGAACAGGTCATCATACCGATTGCTTACGAAAGACGTAAGGCGAGGTCCACAGGCGCTGGGTTAGTCGTGTTTCGTACCCCTATCGCAACCCAGAACTACCTAATGGAGAGAAACGTGCGTAATGGCGTGCATATCATCTGGATTAGGTGATTCCCACGTGGTGGAAGGCTGGTGTGTCTCCATTCGTTCCACTTTGGTCGGTTGCATTGATTGACAACCCCTCTCCGACATCGTGCTCATCATTGGATCGGGGCACCTTATGCATGGTCTTTCTCTTCTGAGACTTCCTGCACGCTGCAGGTACCATACCTGTCGTGGAGGTGCCCGAGCCAATGGCGCACGAGCTCAGCGAGCCACGGCTTGAAGATCAGATCACGAGAGCAAAGCAGCTGCGATCCATCAATTTCAGTCATTGATACTTGGATGTTAAGACAGGTGTTGCCCCTTCTATTATTCTAGCAAGCGTGTGAAGTAGGGTTGGAAAGGTGATCGATGGTGCGCATGCTACCGTGTAACACCATTTCCCCATGCATTGAAATTTTCAGGAAATGTCCGTCCTAGCGCCTGATTCGCCGTGATCCCCTTAGTCCTATCCGAAAGTGAGGTAGGTCTGGCCTGCCGGCCTATGATTAACGCCATTTCTCAGCGCCTAGTTCCTCTAATTCATCTCCCATAACACACAAGTTGCCCTCGAATTGATGTAGTAAAACAGTAAAGGGAGAAGGGGGCCGCAGCGCCATAGCTCCACCAGGGTCGACTGGGCTTCTATTTCCTATAAGACGATGAATCGCTACTGAGTACAAAGTCAGTGCGGCTCTAGGGCGTCAAGATTATTGGGAGATACTATTCTCCGGTAGATATACTCACTAGCTTGGGGTTGGGGCATATTTCTCAAAAATCCTAGCATTGTGATTGATGACGACCGAACGCCCGCCATGCGATTCTCTCTCGATCCGTTCTCCCCGGTGGTCCTCTGAGAAGATACACGTATTAGCGTCTCCCCATGCTAGTGTGGCGATGATTAATTGTGCATTACGTACTCGACTTGTGTGATCGGAATGTGCCCTGGACGATGACGGTGGGGTCGCCTGATGAGCCGTAGCCGACGGAGCTGGTGCGCGAAGACATGCTAATACGATGACGGAAGTAAGATACGACGAGGATGGAGCTTAGGATGAGTGAGGTCAAGTAGAGTGACTGGAATCGGTATATGTGATGGCACAGCAAAGCAAGGTGGGAATTTCCAACTGGTCAATGTTTGATGACAGAGAGCCGTCTAATATGGAAATTGGTGATGGGATGGGGCTTTTGAACTGAGGGATCCCATCTCTCTTTATACTTGCATAATTTTCAAAAGCGCATCCAGTACAATGGAATACATGTTGCAAAACACCCGCCACCCTCACGTAGCCAGAAACTACTAGAGCACCATGTTCACCGGCAACGGCCGAGCCACTACAATGCCCCAGGCATACATCTGGGCTGAATGAAGACAATTGGCCAATTTCCTTCATGGCAAGAACGAATTGGATGTGTGAGTCAATCGAGGCATCAAGGGTCGGTGGTTGACTAGACTAGCCTGAGGTTGTGAGGCAGCAATGGACGGCGGCTTGGCCGATGGTGATAACGGGTGGATACGCTGGGGCGATGAGGTATAGCGGAGGCCAGGCAGATATCCCAAGGGGCCGGTAAGCGTCGGGTCCCCTTCGGAGTGTATACCGAACAGAATACGATATAGCATCTCGGTTTCAGCACAGGCAGGCCACAAGGCAATGCAACAGAAAGCAAGAGTGCTCTATATACAAGCGTGCATCACGCCCCTGCCCTGGTAGACAGTACAGGCCCAGCATGCTAGTCACGCCGGCTTAGCAAACCCTTCAGTCAGCACTGGCGGGCAGCGTCAACGTACATGCTGGTCTGGAGTCGGAACAGGAGGGGGGCGGCGGCGTTGCCGAGTGTTGGCGTAAGACAGGTCGGTGATGGAGAGAGGCAAGGCGGCCTCGCCACCTGGGTAGAGACGCAATTGCTCGAGAAAGCCATGCTATTTGCCACCAGGGCAGACTGGGTTGCTCGTCAAGTCACGGGACTCGGAGTGCTGCCTGCTCGTCAGTGTGCTTAGGTAGCAGTTGGATCGTAGACGGCGAACAAGCAACGCGCTGTGTCGCAGCACGCTAGCCACAGCACCACGACGCAGAAAGCCATAGAGAATCGGCATCCGCCACGCTGTCTCGCCCCTCTGCGCGGTTGTCATGGCGTTGGGGCGCTCTACCCATCCCGAGTCCTGGGGTGGCTGGTTTCGGTGTACTAAGTAGGTATGACCAGGTTCGTGGGGGCGGGAAAGCGAAGGCCTCAGGCGATCGGTCTCCCAGGCAGCATAGGTTCTGCCTGCTCAGGACTGTCCTGGGGCCATTATAAGCAGTGAGAGCACAGCCCCCTTTTATTGGACCCGCCAGCGTTCTATATTACGTGTTTCGGTACAAGATGGTGGGTTTATTGGCTGCGATTGGTAGGGTGAATTTCCAAAGCGAGGGACATTGCGAAAGATCAAAAGTGACGATAGCAGCATACTTACCTGCCTGCCAGTCCTAGCTGAGCTCTATCCTTGTCGTATCGTTATCGATATCAGCAGCGACACCAGCACGAAGGACGGCTGGCGCCGGCAGACAGCTCCTGACAAGCCCCTCCCACCACTCCCACCATTTCCCCCTCCCCAATGCCCCTCCTTGCCACCTACCTGCCTACCTTAGACAGGTAGATGTGAGACCTCCGTCCGTTACACCGCTGGTCTGGCCATCAACCACCCGCGCAGCACGGACGAATCACCTGTCATCGCAAATAACGGCGGCGACAAGCAACAAACAAGCATCACCATCATCCTCTCGTCGTGTTCGCAGCATGCATCGTCTCCTCTGCTCCCTGACGCTGCTCGCGTCTGCCGCTGTCGGCGCCCTGGCCTCCGACCTCAAGATCGATGTAACCCTACCCGTCGAATGCGATCGGAAAACCAAGCAGGGAGACGCGATCGAGGTTCATTATCGAGGCACGCTCGCTGCCAACGGGAACAAGTTTGATGCCAGCTACGATCGCGGCACCCCCTTCGGCTTCCAGCTCGGTGGTGGACGAGTAATCAAGGGGTAATGACAGACTCGACCCAGACGACCCAACCACACCGGCTGTCTTGTGTGCTGACCCGGCGTTTCCAGATGGGAAGAAGGACTTCTGGATATGTGCATCGGCGAGAAGAGGTGAGCAAGTCGGCCATTGGCTATGAGAGCTACGAGAGCCACGCGAGCGACCGGCGAACGAGGCCGAGTTCTAACCACCCATTGAATTGCAGGACCTTGACAATCCCCCCTGAGCTTGGGTACGGAAGCCGTGGAATGGGGCCTATCCCGGCCGGCTCCACGTTGGGTAGGCACCTCACTTGATACGATGATCGCAGCGATTGGAGGTCTGACGTTAGACAAGTCTTCGAGACCGAGCTTATGGGCATCAAAGGTGTCCCGAGACCCGAGACCATCGCCGTAAAAACCGCGGCCAGTGGCGACGATGGTGACGAGAAGGCGACCGAGGCGGGCACTGGCACTGCTGAGAAGATTGTCGAGAAGGTGGAGGAGGCTGCTGAGATTGTTGGCACCATGTTAGCGGACACCGACGACACCCAGGAACACAATGAGCTATAAGTCCAAATAAGCAGACAAGTATAACAGGACACGCAACATATGTTGGCTGGAATTCTCGTGCATACAACCCGTAGGACGACCACACCACTGGGAGTAACAGAGCCATGCAGCCCAGTACTGCCACGGCGTGGTCTCTCTGAGTTATCACGTCTCGATGGGGTTGGTTTCATGGTTCTCGACCCCATCTACGGGATCGGGGATATTACAAACCCCCAATCCATTCCATGTCGGAGGGCGTTGTCAAATGTGGGGGTCAACTGTGTAAACGCAACACCGAGGCGGTCGTAAATACACGATTGGTTTGCCGATCTCGTCCCGAAACGATCTGAGGCAATATATGTGCTTTGATATGTCTGCACCAGTGACTAAAACCTGTGCTACGATGCTCGAGCGCCTGCGGGGTAGAGTGGTCAAAGGTAGCATGGAGGACTGCGCATGGAGCCCTTCATTCTTTGCGCAAGGAACACCCAACAACGTAATACTAATTCTGATACTAACATGACAAGGGAGTACATATAAGCTTTTTGTATCAGCTTCCTGTTACGCCGGTATTAAAACCAACGGCTCTGGCGCCGGGAAGAGGTAAACTACCATCGGCATAAATACCTACTATGTACGCGGTATGTTCCGAGCTCCACCAGCATCTCTTTGCCTAGTCGGGTCTAGTCGATATCGATTTCCTGCCTTACCGTAGGTATTTACTTATTTCCTATTACAGTGCCTGGTCGGGCGATAACTTGAAGGCCTCTCATAGGGCAACCAGACCCGGGATTGGCCTGCAAAAATCAGACAACACCGCAGGTCTGCTGCTCCGCCGGTCTGCTGGCCAGCGAGGGGAGCGAGCCCGTTTCTCGAGCGACTGCCGGCCAAACCTCCCGCCTACACCGTAAACTCGGATGCTCTTGAACATCCAAGATCACCATCGAATTCGCCTGCTGGCGTGGCCACGGCCCGCGCCGCTGCTGGTCACGATGCGCCCCCTTCGCTCGCTTCTGCCACCCCTCAACTTCATTACGATACACTGGTTGGTCCACCTCGACTCTCGCCCACGGGGCTGGCGTGCTCGGGCTGCTCCGAGTGTGCGTAGACTAACGCTTGTCTGTTTTCAGTACGTTCACCAGATTGACGGGCCTCGCCTCCCCATCCATCGCCGGTCTTGCATGGCCCACCATGCAAGGCGATCGTAGGGCCTGGGAATCGCCACGGCGAGATTGTAATGGATAGAAGACTCATTGGTAGCAGATGCTTACTTCATCGCCGTCTCGTTGTTGGCCTCGCTCGTGTTCTGGGGCTCGTCTCACCCCGGGTTTAGCATTTCCTATGTGGACAGCCTATTCCTTGTGGTATCCGCCATGACCGAGGCCGGCCTCAATACTGTCAATCTGAGCCAGATGACGGCATGGCAACAAGTCCTGCTTTGGCTATTGATCATTACCGGTGGCTCTATCTGGGTTAGCATCTGGACAGTGCTCATACGCAAGCACGCCTTTGAGCGCCGCTTTGAAGAGATTGTGGAAAAGGAGCGCCGGCGAAGTCATGAGCGCCGGAACACAAGTCTAACGCTGCTACCTATCGCCCAACGATTCAGGTCCCTGGGACGAAGTAGGAATGCGTCAGTCACCTCTCCGTCGGCTCCGTTTCCTCTATCCGAATCTACCTCGGCCCATGGCCACAGAAGCGCCACCTTGCCCCCTATCTCCAACCCCACAAACGGGAGATTGATGTCTGCTGTCATCCCCCAATCATCCGCACCTCACGGCGACTCTGAGCGCGATATGCCATCTACCCCAGGCCCCTCCGAGCTCCATGCCGTTCTAGCGCTGGATGGAGAGAGGCAACGGCCAGCAACCGATGGCGACGCAATGGCAGATCGCAGTGACTATGCCCCTTCCACGGCTTCCGACCATGTGACTTTTGTGGAAGAGCCGCTTCGAACCGCTGCATCATCATCCGTGCATCATAGACAGGGCCTCGTGCAAAGAAACCCTCCCAACATCAACTCCTCCGCTCCTACTCCGATCACGAGCATGACGCCCGATGAGGGTCATTATCGCGGAACCCATAAGGTCGGGCGCAATGCTCAGTTTCACGGGTTGACGAGCGAGGAGCGAGAGAGACTTGGTGGCACTGAATATCGAGCCCTTAGACTACTCTCCGTCATCGTTCCGGTATATTTTGTCTCTTGGCAAGTCTTGGGAAGCGTGGCCCTCGGTGCTTGGATTGCGAATTACCAGCCGCAGCCCGCCTTGGATAACGCTATATCGCCTTGGTGGAATGGAATCTTCAACGGCGTGTCTGCATTCAATAATAGTGGCAGTATGTCTCGTTTCGATATCTTTCAATTCACCGTTTTAGGGGCGCAACGGCTCTAAGTCAGCCAGCCCCCTTTCTATCGCTACCGGTACTGCCACGCGAAATAAGTAATATGCATGGGAGCTCGGCTAACTATTATTCTGGTAGTGAGCGTATTGGACTTGAATATGATTCCCTACGGTAGTAGTTACTTCGTTCTCATCGTCATGGGGGCAATGATCTTAGCTGGGAATACAGCATATCCGATATTCCTGAGACTGTGTATTTGGTGCAGCCTTAAAATCTTGAATCTCGTTTCCTACCCGCACGATTTTATTGAATGGAAAGTAACGCTCGAATACATTCTCAAATACCCCCGGCGGGTATACACTAATCTGTTTCCTCAACGACAGACGTGGTGGCTCGTCTTTATGCTATTCGTTCTTAACGGTACTGACTGGGTCGCATTTGAGATCCTCAACCTCGGTAATCCAAGCCTTAACGGGATTAAGACGGGGTCTCGAGTTATTGACGGCCTTTTTCAAGCACTCGGTAAGCCACCGGTAGACTAAGCCGAAATGATGATGAACCGTACTGATCTTCTTCGTAGCTGTGCGGTCTGGTGGATTCTATGTCGTTTCAATCCCGACCCTCTACATTGGCCTTCAGGTTTTATATGTCATTATGATGTATATCTCCGTTTACCCCGTTGTGATTACTATGCGACATTCCAACGTGTACGAGGAAAGATCCCTTGGTATTTATGATAGCAGGCACGACTATGACGACGATTTCCCGAGTCGCCCAATGTCACGCAGCCGTACAGAAGGGAATGGTGAGCTGCTTGGCGGTTTGCTTCGTCGCGCGTTATCAGAATGGCACGGAGTGGGCGCCGTGTCAAACCCGCAGTATGCGGAGCGTGATGGCTTGGCTCAAAGCCGGATTAGCTTCATCAGTCACCAGATTCGGGGCCAGCTTTCTCATGATCTCTGGTGGCTTGTGCTGGCCGTTTTACTTATTATGATTATCGAGACGCGCCACTTCCTTGAAGATCCCATCACTTGTAAGTCATCTTTAAATTTTCCCCTCTCCCACCCCCTCGACCCAACTACGAGGGGTATTTAATTTGCTCAGTTCAGGTCACAAACTCTACCAACTCAGGATACGGTGCCGAAAAAAAGGAGTAACTAATATAATTTTTTTATCGTAGTCTCCGTCTTCAACGTCGTGTTCGAGGTTGTCTCCGCGTACGGTTGTGTGGGCATAAGCATTGGATTTCCTAATGAAGCCTACAGCTTCAGTGGTGGTCTCTACCCAGGGTCGAAACTCGTCTTATGTGCGGTCATGCTAAGAGGTAGGCATAGAGGGCTTCCAGTTGCACTTGATCGAGCCGTCCGCTTACCCGGCGATGAGATGCATAGAGTAGAGGAGGAGGATCACGAAATCCGCAGATCTATGTCTGCTAGACGGCCAAGTTTTACTTGTTAGAAAGTGCGTACAACTTGCGAGGTCGATTTACTATCATTTAATACACAGTAGATTATGGTTTAATGGTACAAACTTTAGCCTTGGATCGACAATGCCTGGTTTTAACCACGATGTATTAGAAGTTTCGATAATGACGAGACCATCTCCTTGTTGTTAGGCACTGACTGCGTTATCACGGACACTTCTTTTACTTTATACGACGTCCCTTATGATGAAGTTTGAGTTACAGTGACCGCATTTTCCACCTCTTTCACTTCCTGCCCTTCAGATTTTCCCGCATTTTGTTCACGGTCTAGGGACTTCATGAACAGGAGATCGATTTCTTCGAGCGACAGCCCCCTAGTCTCAGGAATAAGGAAGTAGACTGCAGGCGAATTAGCATATAACATCAGTTTCGTTCCTCAGGGAAGAACTTGCCTATAGGAATTTGGAGCACTGTGAAAATGATGAAGATGATGTAGAACCGCCAGCCAAGATTGGCAAGACCAATTGGGCCGATTTTGACTTTAGTGGTTAGTTAGATGTGAGTTGTGATATAAACTATAATGATTATTTACCGGTTACGAAGACAAATGTCCAGTTTGACAATGCATTCAGCGCTCCGCCAATATGACGATAACGGACAGGGACCAACTCGGGGCCCAAAACCCATGCACTAGTATTCACGGTCAGCCCAGGCCCTAGGTTCAGGTAGCGAAGAGAACCTTAGAATTCGCACGTACACAGATAGCCAACTCCACCCAAAGGACGCGATGATAAGCGCGAGGAAAGCAAAGGCGACCCAAAGCTGATCCGTCCGTCCGTCTTTAACCATTATCGTATAGATGATATAGCCCACGAACATGGGGATCGTTCCCGAGTAAAGTAGCATCTTCCGCCCCACCTTCTCGATGAGATATATGCCCATGAGCGACCCTAGCCAGAAAGCTAAGGTGACAACGCCACCGAGCAGTAGCGACAGGTCATGACTTAACCCGATGTTGATTAGGATGTTAGAAGCGTAGTTCACGATGATATTAGTCTAATAGCGTGTCAGCAGAGCCTAGCAGATTGTCAATGTGGTTATGCGTACCCCTGATAGCTCTTGAATCACCTGAATGATTACTACCAGGGCCATTCTGCGTGGGATTTGCTGCCCCGACCTATCGAAGAAAATGGTCTTCAGACTGTATTCACCTGCGAGATCTTCATCGGCAATAGCAGCTAGGATTGCCGCTCGCTCGTATTGCACGGCCTCGCTATTGACATCTTGGTCTTTAAGAGCTGCCATTACTTCGTCGGCTTCACTAAGACGGCCTTGGGCATACAGAAACCTGGGGCTTTCGGGGAGGAACGGGAGACAGACAAGAGTAGCCAAGGCAAAGACGATTTGGAACGCGATGGGAAAACGCCAAACGATTTGGCCAGACAGATGGTAGAAACCATAATTGATGAAGTAGGCTAGTGTAGCACCTAGAGCCGTCATGGACAGCTGAGTTGCGATCAACCGGCCTCTTTGCTCGGCTTGCGAGGTTTCGGCTACCCAAGTTGGGATAGTCGCTGTGTTGATACCGTTACCCACGCCAGCGACAATACGGCCGACGATAATCTGGGCAACGCTGTAAGATGCGGTTTGAATAACGGCGCCGACGATGAGGATAAAACAACCGATATAGACCATGTATTTCCGACCTAAGCGCCCGCCGAATAAGATAGCCAAGATACAACCTCCAATATTGCCGATATCATACAGAGATACGATATTTGAGATTGTGTTAGCGTCATTGGCATCAATATGCAGCGTGTCCAGGAAGTACGGTGTCGAGATAATACTTCCCATGACCCCCTGATCATAACCGATCAAAAAAAACGCACTCGTTGAACAGAAGGCGATCGCCCAGGTGAGGGCTGCCCCCTGTAGTTTGAACATCATTATTATATTGACACTCGAACGACAAAGCTGTGGTTTCGTAGCTCGTGGCTTGTTGTAGCGGGCTAGACTGTCGTCTATTTTATAAGACTTGACTAATGTTAGACACTTTATACTTGGTCTATTCATTCAAAGTACTTTATGTCTGACACATCAATCCCGGCGATTATCTCCTTTTCCACGATTCCCCACCATAGTGCATCACACACCATGCAGCTACACCGATATTACTCACTCCTAGACTCGTCTTGTGACCCGAGGGCTAGTGGCGTAAGATATAGATTAGGTAGTACCTGGACTCTTCACTTGAACACGGCGTCACCAATGTCTACGTGGGGATGGCGGACATATAATGTGGTCTGCGGAGTCGGAAGATCAGTCGTCTTTTGGTCATCGCATTCTCACTTTCTTTGTAGCGGCGACGCTTGTTCGCACCGGTAGTCTGGTAGACGCAGAAAAGGGCATTCCCGGCCAGGTTCGCCCTGCAGACTATCCCAAAGGAGTATGACCAAATATGGATTTTAGGTCTAGATCATCGCTCTGGGCCTTGCGAAATGATAAAAATTTGGGGGCAAGGTGGGATTATAGTAATTCTTAATCGGGATATTCTATATGAACCGGTGTGTTTCGGAGGTTTACATAGCATAGCCTGTACTCTGTTGTTATGCACGTTTTGATTAATCTCCATACCCCGTATATTGAACCTTTTGCGACCGATTACATATTCGCCCCATCCCCGCTATCCTCCTCGACTCGTGTAAGTCCGAAAAGCTTTATCGGTGTTCTTCTTGTGGCTCGTCATATTAAGATGGCTCGGCCAGCTCTGCTTCCATTTGACCACCCTTTGGTGTTCCCAAATTCATTGCAGCACCTTAGTTCCACAGTCAATCCGCAACCTGGATATTCCAAACATACACCATCTACATCTTCGTTAGCCAACCCCAAGACAGTGGAGGATAAGATATCGTACCTGTATGAGCATCAACGTATCATCGACTTGCTCAACGAGTATTCCTACACACTGGACTCCACCTCTGTGGATGTCGCTGTATCTGACGCGTGGTCATCGCTGTTTACTGAGGGTAAGAATTATCGGAACCATTTTCTTCTTGTCCTGGCAATTTTCATAGCACGAGGTCTCCTTCTGGGGCCAAGATAGTGTCCCGAAGCTTCTAAAACTCTCATAAATCACGCTCCGAATGACGATAACTGACTCCGAGTGTTCTAGATGGTGAGGCAACGTACCCTTTCGGCACCCACAGAGGGAGAAAGGGGCTTGCTGAATGGGGAATGACAGCTGAAACTAGGTTCTATCGAATGCAGGTGCGCAATGAACCCAGCCACAGCTACAATTGAAGTTGGCTTACAAGACGAACGGCAGCACCTTCAATCTAATTTTACCGTGACGTTCGAGTCCGACGACATTGCACACGGCAGAACAGCGTGCATCTGTACGCATGGGAGTGACGAGAATGACTTGTCGAAGCACTTCATGGTTGGCGGTTACTACTACTTCACCTTCCGCCGTGTGCAAGATGCTGGTGATAGCTACTGGAAGATTTCGAGATTAATCCTGGACACGAATTGGGAGGCCGGAGCATCGCTTGGGTTATTCGATAAAAGGGAGGGGAACCATTGAGTACTTCGCTGGCTCTCTACTTGGATTTCAACGTAGTCAAGTTTCGAGAGCTCAACTCACTACGCCAAACAGATAGAAAAAGGTCAGCATGATAGCCGAGTTTAGGGCTGTTCATCTGACGGCTTACATGGTTTCTCGCGAAGTGAGTCTTTTTCAAGAATTTCTAGTTGACGGATTGCGACCGAAATATCTCTCATTGAGCATTTTCAGTCTTGCATTTCGTGTATCATTGAAAGGTTAATATCACACCTGCTAGCTCTTAATTAGAATGAAGAGATATGGTCGACTATAGTATATATAGGGCCATCTTTTCAGCATAAGAGTCAGTCAAATGGCACGAAATAACCGTACTCCGCTGGGCAATCTGCTTCAAAGGCTAAAGTAGAACTCTCAGTGACTGTTCTAGACTTTCCGCCATATTGTCCAAGCTCTCTATCACCGTAGAGCCGAATGTGTCTAGAATGAGACAGACTTGGATATCTTGCCTAGGCTCCTGTGTTGAATGGCGGAGTCTCTGCCGCAATTCTGATAGGCCTTTCCTAATTCTTCCGAGTATTCGCATTATCAGCATACTAGCCACGGCCCTCTCTTCCTCCTCTGGGATCCTGAGCCCCACAAGGTTAAAGCTTGACATCGAATCTGTCGAAAAAGCTATCGAATCTCGTCTTGTTGTTTCGCTGGCCTTGGTTGACGGCCCCCAGCTAGTGATATCTAATGCTGGCGTGTTTGGTGCCATAACCGAGAATGTTTGCACATCGCCCAATGAGCAATCTCGCGACGACTCTTGGAGCTTAAGACTATTAATGAAGCGCCGGAGTCGTTTTACTACGACTGTAAGACTCATCATTGATAACATCAGTGCACCCTTGTCTTCATCGTCCCAGCATGATATACAACAAAGATGGTTTTGCCATAACGTTAGAAAGTTCCTCGTTACATCCAAGGTGATGGCGTGGTGGTCATAGTCCAAGTTTTTGAGATTACATAAGAACTGACTGTGTTGCTGGAGGCAGTGGCAACGTTCCCGACCAGGGTGAGGGACATCTTCCGCATTGGTGGATAGGGGACTAAATTGATATTCATCGATCATGTCAGCGCCCTGAGGCGATTTTGTCAATTGGCCGAACATCATCGGAAACGTTTGTAATCCGGTCTGCTTACAATACCTGTCAGCCATACAATGGTCACTCGTTTGGTCAGCATAAGCAGACTTGCCTTGGTAGCACGGTTGACATCAAACTCTCCCCCATGAGGAGATGCTTGGCCGGAAGGCAACGGTTCCAAAAACACATCCATAAACATGTCATCAAGAGTAAGCGAGTCCTCGGACCCGATGTCATCTCTCGGGGTTCCCTTCGCCGTGATTGACTGGCCGGGCGGCTGGGATGACTGAGCTGTGGCGTCGCCGGCGGTGCCGACCTTGCCCTTTTTAGTCTGACCCTTCGGTGGTCGGCCGAGTCGATTGGATGGACTATAGAAGCACTTATGGCCCAAACGGGCGCATGTCTCGCAGGGATTCCCTCGGGAACATTTCATCTTTGCCTTATAGCAGTTGTCACAGGTCGTTCGAATCCTTTGCACCCCAGCCCGTTGTGTCGGCATTGTGGCAATTCTAGACTCGAAAAAGAGGCGGTATGGTTCGATGAACAGACAATCGACTGATTGACTGAGCGCTTCATCTTAAGAGATTATTCTTCCTGGACGTGCACCACTCTTCCGATAATGCTGACAAAGGCGGATGTCTACTAATGTACGATCCCGGTCACGGACCGAGACTAAACGCACGCTGACTTTGGCTTCCGATTGACTAATGCCTCATTTAGGAAATTTTCGACAACATTCCTGATACAGGTCCCGGAGCGGATTCGGTAAAGGATTCCAGGGGTTGGGATCCTTTCATACCCACTTTCGATATGCCTTCTAGTTCACTTTGTATTTATTATGCGAAGTGTGTAGTTCGTGACGAAGGGTATCGTTGCTGGTTAGACTACTAACTCGTATCAAATATGCCTCCTCTCATTCCATACCACGTTTCAGCGGGAAGCAACCCCATTACCAAGTAGGCCTACCTCGAAGAGGGTTTAGCATACACAGGCTTTAGCTAACATAACTTTGAAGGTTCGGTGGTATGCTCATCACAGAGTTTATGTAAGGTGTCGTCCGAGTTGTTCTCTTCTTGTTCTGGCGGCCTTTAGAAAAAGGCTTCGTTATCGGGCCAAGATCCTGTCTAGAAGCTTCCAATGCCCACAGAAATACTGCCCTAGATGGTGATAACTGACTCCGGGTGTTCTAGCGAACCGCCTCCTGGAAGATCGTTCTGTTTCCGTCAGAGATACAGGTGGAAGCTCCCACCGGAGCTCGAGAATGATGCTCAAGCATCAAAGCTGCTTGAGACTCTCAACCACCCCTCTGGGCCACCTACTCATTTCCATCCATACCAAAATGAATGGTACCGCGTCGAGTCGGGGCGTATGTGTGTCGAGATTGATGGCGTCCTAAAGACACTGACGCCCGAGGACGGCGAGGTATTTGGTAGGGCTGGGTCGATTCATCGATTCTTTATTGCACCCGACAGCACTGAAGACATGGTTGCCATAATTTCCGGTTCAGATCCAGGCCTCGACTTCCAGCTTGATCGCGTTTTCTTTGAGAACTGGTATGGTATTTGGCATGATTATCTGGTCCATGAAAATGGCAAGATGGATATCATCCAACTTCTATGTGTGAGCTGCATCATATAATATCTCAATCTTATGTCTCCAAGTTTGCCTACATCTTATCTAACACACTCGGAGCAGACTTATGACGCAGGAGATGCATATCTCCCGGGGCCATCCTGGCTACCCCGAGGGCTCCAAATCTGGACTGGGTACTGGGCAGGGGTTATTGTAGGACGCTGGATAGGTGGCATGTTGGGTTACAAGCCGTTCTTCAAAGAATATACTACAGACTGGGATCTCGCAGTGGCAAAAATGAAAACATCATTCTGGGGACGTCGGCTGGTCGACGAGACTCACAAGTTAGCTCTGCCGTGGCCAGAGCTTGACAAACGACTCACGAAGTGGGAGTATGGCGGTGGAACCGAACACATGCTGCCGAAAAAGCAAGTGAATGGTATCTCGAAGAAATCAATCTAACCCAGGGAGGGGCTATACTACAGTCAGTCACAGGATCAGTAAACCCGGTTTGTTTATAAGAATTGAAATTTCAGTAACTAAGGACAAGACGACCCAGCGTGATAGTACAGACGGACATACGTACCGAAAGAGACTATAGCATATGTGTTTAATACTGAATTTATCAGGCAGTACCATAGCAATTGCAGCTGAGCCATCCATTCCCGATTGCGACACCAGCACGTCAGTCTCCCTATTTCCTATCAAGCTGGATAATTGGGGAGCCACATTAGCGGATACCACATTTTCTTTAGCTTGCGAGTTCACCAAACTTATGCCGCGGGTCAGAGGAAGATATGCCTGCTCGGGAGGGGGGCGAAAACAATAATAGCAGATTGGACGAAAGAATAAACGATGAGTAAAAGGGATAGAATAGCTAAGAATAGTTAGAGTTTATATAATTCAAAGCCAATTACGAGTAGCTGTTCATTTTCCCCTCAATATATCACATGATAAATAGGAGCGTGGGCGTGTACATTAATATAGAGATAAGGCTCTCATGATACCATGCAATCAATTCTGCCATTGTCCTAACCTACCTATCCTAGCCAAAATTGTGATCCTGGCTTGCCCTGTCTGCTTCGGCCAAAGCATCATAGCCATATAACCATGGCTGTATTGTAGGACACGTCCTGTTTGGAATATTAGGCTCTCCGAACATGTGGTCCGAGGACGGCAGACATTGGGTGCGCACTTACCAACGACTTGGAAAAGGTGACTGAGGCTCTTTCCCAAGACTGTCAAGGAAAATTTTATCCCTTTCTTCTTGTACAGGACCGTCTTCGAGGTGAAATGAGGCTCTCTTTCTCTTGTAAGCCAACAATCCCGGCTGTCCGACCGTGAATGAGGAGTCAAAGAATAGCTAACCTGATTGAGGGCTTCCTTGGCAATACCTTCACCTCGACCCTTTCGAGCTTTCTCATATAACTCTATAGCCAGAGCAATTTTACCGGGGCTGGTCACATGTCCAAGCAAGCGACCCAGAACTGCACCATCTTCGAGAGAGGAGTTCGCCCCCTGCGCAAGGTATGGCAGCATTGGATGACAAGCATCGCCTCTGCATATAGAAGTCAGCAGAAATAGTATATCTAGTATCAAAAATATTGCCAAGACAAAACCTTACGCCATGACGAATTTTCCATCTTGGTGGCCCCAGCTTGTAAGGGAGGAAACTGTTGATTGAACGATACATGTTAAAGCGCACACCCTCTATCAATAATTATAGGTAGTATTTCTGTACTTACGATGCATTAACCGCCATTTGTCCACCTGTTCCACACAAGCAAGTAACTTTGTAAGGCTGCAATCTAAAGTTAGACAGGGCCATAGCAAAGGCCTCTCGTAGTTTGATGCCACTTACATTGGATCCCAATCATGAAAAAGCTTTCGCATTTCATCTACGTTCGCAGAAGCACGACTTACATCCATCGGTAAGTCATCTGGCCGTAGGAGCACAAGATTGTAGGTAAGACCCTCACGAACTGAGTATCCCACCGCATGGGAACGGGGTCCGATCCAAAAATTGACAGAAGGGTTTGATACAAGCCGTCTGAGTTCTGGATCTCTGATGTCTTCGAGATCCAGTATTATCCTGTAAGCCAAATCCCCAGTTGGCTGAGGCGGCACATCGCGTTGAAGCATGAGATTTCTTGTTCGCGACCATAAACCATCTGCACCAAGAATGACATCCCCGCGAAAGCATCTCCCGTCTTTCGCCGTGACAACTGCTTGGTCGAAATCAACACTATCAATCTCGCAGCCAACTTCCATATCGACCCCTAGAGAGATAGCGCGATGCACAAGACACGTTTGCAAATCAGCTCGGTGGACATCCCAAAATGGAGCTCCGTATCTCTGAATCATCTTCTCCTGGAAACGCTCCTCGTACGCCAATAGTTGGGTTCCATCATATCGTCGAACAGCTAGGTATGACGGAACCGCGGCCTTGCTTTTCAGTTCATCGAAAACCCCCCAACGGCGGAAAAGTCGAGTTGCGTTGGGAGTAAGCTGCAGCCCAGCACCAACCTCTTCTAGCTTTGGGGCCTTCTCTAGTATTGTGACACGATGACCTTCAAGTCGAGTGCTGATAGCGGTAGCTAATCCCGCCAGACCAGCACCAACAACCACCAAATGCAACTGATATCTGGAATCCTTGATGCCATTCTGTACTCCAGTGACCGTCATTGCTAGGATGATTTTCGGATGCAACAAATCAACCCCAAACGTAGCACGAGAAGAGATATCGTGGCGGGTCTCGACGAAAAGAATACCGTAGGCTCAGTGAAAGTTGTCTCTGCCAGTGTGTGTATCTCGTTTCTGGTCTTACCGTCTTCCCGGCGGTTGCTTGCAATGCTGGCTGGCGACCTGAACAATATGAGATCTAAGAGTCGTCTTCCGAGTCCCGTAGAGATTCTGCCGAATTAATTGCATACCGTGTTATTCACCATAGTGGACGCACGACTACCAAACCGGTACAAGATACATTGCAGCGTATCTTACCGTAAGACGTCCTAAATGAGTCGGTAGTTGTGGGTCGTCTACTCATTGCACCTCTCTTTCAGGGATGATTGTTACCGAAAGGGGGAACCGTTATTTAAGACCTTGACCCCACTAGTCTAGACTATCGCTATCGACTTGCCATAAGGAGCAATGCAATAAACAGCCACAGCGAATTCCTCATGGGACTTTAATACAACATGGAAACTGCGAAGTGTATAGTGTTCTATTTTAACTGGGGCATTTTCATATCTATTTCGTTGTCTCTCCTTTGGGAATGTCTTTACTGTATCTTCGCCCGTTTTCCATTAGGCCATGTAGGATTGCCACACTATTCGAATTGGGCAATTATTATTTGCATCATAGCTTCACAGGGTACATGAAATATACTCAATAACCACGAATGCTTTCTAACGTTTCTATGAATATAGTTCAAGTGAAATAGCGTGTCTCGTGTTGTTGAACCAGAGCACCCCGATAACCTTCAACAGGTGGATAGGAAGAACCAGTTCTCAACAGTATTATCGAGCTCGAATATAACTCTTCATTCAGAATGTATCATATACCAGTGTTTGCAGGGCTTGGCTCAGACACACTCTTCTCGCTCAACACTTCGGAACGGGCAATCCAGGACGCCTCATTGCCAGAATCGCAAATTATCCTGCAAGCATGCCACGCTACCTTCCAGACACAAATCAGCAGAGCTACAGACAGAGGTCACCTTTCGGCCATATCTATCAATTTAGATGACTTCCTACGGCCAGAAACCCTGCTACGGCCAGACTCAAGGTACCACCAGAACGTTGTAATACAGCACACTACAATCTACCTCGTGCAAATCCTACGATATGTTAGCCACGGCCATAAAGACCTCAATATACAGGGCGTCGCTGGCTTCTGCACCGGTCTTTTGCCCGCCGCAGCCGTTTCCACAACAACGAGCACCATCGAACTTCTCCAGCGGGTAGAGGACCTGTTCCTTGTGGCTTTATGGATTGGGATAAACGCCGATCTTTATAGAAGAAACGAGATCACTCATAGCGGGTGCGCTACGGAACTCCCATGGGGTATCGTGGTGGATAGATTATCTGAAGAGACTATCTCCAGCTTGACCAAGGCCGGCTCCAGACCGGTAAGTTTCGTCTCTAGCATTCTATTTTAATGTAGTCTACACGCTTAAGAGACATGAAATTGTCGGACTAACTGGTCCTCAGGATAGCGATTCTCTGGTTTATGTTAGCGCAAAAAACTCGCCCTCGTGCGTCACACTGAGTGGAAGAGGAGATCAACTTGCAACGTTTGTGGACAGCGGCCTTCCATCAGAATGCAAAACACGCCCGACCAACGTGCTCACTCTGTATCATCATCGAGAGAAGTTGAACTCTATGTTCCAACAAACACTCGGCGATATCGAGCGCGAAATGTCTTCTCGGCTAGATACTCTCATTACATCACGCGCGCCATTCTTCTCCACAACTACGGGTGCCCCTATCATGTTTCCAGATAACACAGGCACGGGAAATACACTTAGAGATATGGCCACCCTCATTTTAGAAATGATGCTGCTTGAGCCTGTTGACTGGGTACAGGTGCAAGACTCTGTCTTGAATCATATACGACAAACAACTCTAGCGCCGTGCAGTATCTTGAACTTCGGTCCAGGTTACGGAATCTCGCGGTTTTCCGAGCCCATTCCAAACTTTGTCGAAATTCGTGATGTATCTGCTATTGGCGCATCTCGACATGGCGCAGACGATTCTTCTCACGTATCTTTAGACGACATCGCCATTGTAGGGTTAGCCGTAGAGCTCCCAGATGCGCAAGATGCCGCAGAGTTATGGGAGAATCTTCTCAATGGCGTGAATTCGTGCTCAGAGGTCTTGTCCCTAAAGGCGTCCTCGTAATTCAAAGCATCGCTAACATAGCCTCGCTCTCAGATCCCGCAGTCGAGATTCTACGTAGATGACTTCTATCTCAAAGAGAATGAGGACGGTAGCAAAGCCAAACGCTCGATGAATACTCGTTATGGCAACTTTCTAAGGAACCCATTCCTTTTCGATAACGAGCTATTCGATATTTCCCCACGTGAGGCTAAGTCCATTGACCCTCAACAGCGGGTATTGCTCCAAACAGCGTACCGTGCACTGGAGAATGCAGGTTATGTGCCGGATTCAACGCCATCATTTGCTCGTGACACCTTCGGCTGTTTTGTCGGCAGCGCCACTCTGGACTATGTAGAAAACCTAAGTTCCAGTATCGATGTTTATTATAGCCCAGGTAAGATCCGGTGCTTTTCTATAATCTTACGTCTTCTGATTGCTCTCTACAGGAACTCTTCGAGCTTTCCAGAGCGGACGGATATCGTACTACTTTGGATGGAGTGGTCCTTCAATCACGCTCGATACCGCATGTTCTTCCTCCATGGTCGCTATACATCAGGCTGCCCGGGCCTTGACAATCGGTGATTGTCGAGCCGCCCTCGTTGGCGGTGTTAATGTCATCACAAGTCCAGATGTCCGTATATTAGCCTAACCAGATACCAATCTTTTCATTAGATGCGCTAACTCTCTTCAGATGTATCTAGGCTTAGATCGTGCCCATTTTCTCAGCCCTACAGGTCAATGCAAAGCCTTTGATGCCTCGGCTGACGGTTATTCTCGATCAGAGGGCTGCGGAATGATCGTCATCAAGACAATGCGGGATGCTCTCGCCGAAGGTGATCATAGTAAGGAATTCTCGGAACATCTTCCTCTTGTCTTATTAACTTCCAGAGCACGAGGTTTCCTTTTTGGGTCAAGATAATGTCTAGAAGCTTCTAAAATCCTCGCAAATCACGCTCTAAATAGCGATAACTGACTCCGGGTGTTGTAGTCCACGGTATAATCAAAGGAATTGAGGTGAACCAGAGCGGTAATGCTCACTCCATCACCCATCCCCACGCGCCAACCCAAGAGCAGCTTTTTCAAACACTATTTAGAAAGACAAGGATCAATCCACATCAGGTGTGTAGTCTGGGTAAAACAGATATAGATTGAGCCATTAATGTGCTTCCAGATTACTGTCGTCGAAACACATGGTACCGGGTAAGTCTTGCTTGTGTCTGCTCGTTCTGCCGGCTGATCTTCACCTACACTCAAAGTAAAGCACTGGGAACAATATGCTAAGCATTTCGTGTAGGACTCAAGCCGGAGACCCTAACGAAGTTGCTGGCCTACGTCGTGTGGTATGTGGCGATCGTCACCCACAAAACCTTGTGCACTTCACCTCTATAAAGGCAAATATTGGCCATTGTGAAGCCGCGTCAGGAATTGCGGCTCTGGCCAAAGTTGCTCTTATGATGAAACATGGGACAATACCACAGCAGATTTCCCTCTCTACTCTAAATCCTAGAATCCAAAAGCTGGGGACAGATGGTGCGGTGATTGACCGTGTCAGCACTCGATGGGTTCAGCCAACCAAAGAGCCAAAACTAGCGTTAATCAACAACTTCGGGGCAGCGGGATCCAATGCTGCTATGATATTGCAGGAGTATTCCCCTCGTTCAACGAAGGGAAGACGCAGGACGGATTCACAAACTTACGTTCTCGGCCTATCCGCTAAGAACACCAAGAGTCTTGAAAAACTTCGGCAGGAATTGCTCGCTATGTTGGCCGGAGCCGCCCCTGAATCTAGCTCGTTAAGCGACATTTGCTATAGTGCAACGGCACGACGGCAACTTTATGACTATCGGATTTCGGTCACCGCAACTACTATATCAGAGCTCTCCCAAAACCTGGAGAAAGCTGAGATCAACCGCCTACAGATGTCAAAGATTACCGATCCTCCCATAGTTTTCGTCTTTTCTGGACAAGGAAATCAGGTGACACTGCCCTCTCAAAACACGTTCTACTCAGAGAGGCTAACGTTATAACACAGTATCTTGGGATGGGTCGCCAACTTTTGTCAATCTACCCTCTGTTCTCGGACACGGTTCATCAGTGTGACCGAATTCTCAGATCAAATGGATTTCCAGGGTGTTTGGATATTATACGGTCTGAAGAGACTATGTCGGAGGAGCCGAAAGACTCACTCCAACTGCAGGCATTCCAGTCGGCCATATTTGCATTAGAGGTTTCACTAAGCCAGCTGCTCATGTCATGGAATATTTTCCCGCAAGTCGTGATCGGCCACAGGTACGATCAAATTTCTTTAACTTGTAACCAGGTTCCATTGTCATATCTATTCGCTGATGATCTCATATATTAGTCTTGGAGAGTACGCCGCTCTCGTCACTTCAGGTGTGCTGGACCTAGAAAGCGGCACTCTTCTTGTTGCTCGCCGGGCCCAACTGATGATTGACCGTTGTGATCTTGGCTCAACGTCGATGCTGGCTGTAAATATTGGAGCTTCCGATGCTCAGGCTATTGTGGGAAGTGACAAGCGTTTCACATCACTGTCAATCTCATGCGACAACGGTCCAAGGGATTGTGTTATCGGCGGCCCCATTGCATCGCTTGAAGGCTTTAAAGAGTACCTCACAAACCATGGCGGCATAAAGAGCAAATTTCTCGACGTTCCGATGGCATATCACACCGAGGCTATGGACCCAATCATTGATGATCTAACAGGATACGCAAATACGCTTCACCTCGGAAAACCAACACTCACTGTGATTTCCAATGTACTCGGGAGGGCAGTCCTGGCGGGAGAGAACGTCTTCGCTGCGGACTATTTCGGTCGTCACTCGCGCCAAACTGTAGCTTTTCAACAAGGCTTGGACGATTTTTTGAGGATTTCGCCGGATTCGAATGCGACATATTGGATTGAAGTCGGGCCACATGCTTCACTGCTTCCAATGATCGCTTCTCAAGCTCCTCAAGCAAAGCCAAGGTTGTTTCCCTGTCTACGAAAGGGGATCTCACCGTCATCGACATTATCACATCTTTTAAGCCACTTTTATTTAAAGTCATCATCCACTAATTGGCGCCAGGCTTTTGCCTTCAGCGAGAGCCCTAACTTGATAGATCTCCCAATTTTACCGTTCCAGCAGTCCGAGTTTGTGGTAGCTTACCCTCACGAGTCATCAATGAAGGCCGGGCTCGACGAGCAGAACAATAATTCGACGAATATTTTCCTCGGCCGGACAATAAAAGCGCCAAGTAACTCTAACCATTTTTCTGGTATTTATGAGACGTCAGCGCAATCTCTACAGGAACTTATTATGGGGCATATTGTCTGCGACTATGCACTTTGCCCCGCGTCGGTGTATCACCAAATGGCTTTGTCGGCTGTACAAAGAGCAGAACCGAAATCGAATGATGATTTTGTCTGGTCCCTCGCAAATGTGTCTTACGTTGTACCTTTACTTTACACGTCACAGCCAGGCCGCAAAATCCGCATTCACATTTCTCCGAACGAGCAGAGAGGATACACCTTTGCCGTCTCATCATACGCCGAGGGCGCTGACCCAGATGCTCATAGTGTCTCACATTGCAATGGTCATCTCAAACGCAAAGCGAAGAAGCCGACGATTGACAAGGTTGTTCGAACGGGGCGCATACTCGAACGTCAGCTTCGTCGCTTCATCCAGCCTGAGCCGAGCATTGTCATGGAAACATTCACGACCAAAGCTATGTATAACCATGTATTTACCCGTGTCGTAACCTATTCCGAAATATACCAGCAAGTCCAGTCCATACGCATAAGCCCGGACTATGACGAAGCATATGCGCGGTGCAAATTCGACAGTATGCCAAGTACACAAGAGGAAACAAACTCCATATTCATGGATGTTTTATTACACGTAGCCGGGTTTGTGGCGAACCTGTCAGTTGGGTCAGACGAGGTTGGCATCTGCAAGGAGGTATCTTCTGCCCTCGTTATCCGGGAGCCCGCCGCCCGAGGAGCATCTTTTGATGTTCATTGTAACTTGGCCGCCTTGCCCAACCAGTCCATCATCGTTGCTGATGCTGAAGCAGTTGATGAGAATGGTATCATGGCCGTCTATAAGGGGATGATGTTTCAACGGGCAAAGCTCAGTGGGATCAGCCGGGCTTTCAGCGCGCAATCCAAAAAGACACAAGGAATCCCGTCCACTATATCAATCAAGGACACGATATCGGTAGTTCAGAGATTATCGCCCCCTAGCCTCTCGCGAAAGGCAGCATCTACCTCCAAATCTGAACCGACCGGAGATGTGAGCAATACTCTGAGGAAAATCATCGCTGAAGCCTGCGGTCTCAGTCTTATCGCTCTTCCTACAGGAAATGTGACACTAAAGGAACTTGGCTTCGACTCTCTTCTCCAGATTGAATTAGAAGCCCAGCTCATATCTGCATTCCCACAGGTGGATGTCAGCGGCCTTCCTGACTGTGAGACCATTAAAGATATTGAAGCTTTATTGTCCTCCGGACGACAGACGTTGGACACTCCTCCGAGCCTAATTAGCGGAACAGCCACAAGCGAAGCCGCCTCTGAAGATGACATACCCGGTATTCAGCAACTCACGCGCGCGGTCATTGCGGAAACATGCAACGGAGACATCAACAGCATTACATCGAGTTCGGAACTTTCAGCGCTCGGCATAGACTCACTCATGGTTTTTGAAATCGAATCCAGCCTCGCCAAAATCAGCGAGCGTATCACTGTCTCGACCGCTGAGTTAGCAGAATGCCTTACAGTCGGCGATGTTGAAAAGCTGGTATGTGCCTTCTACGGGAACTGATAGGCTGCAAGAAGCCTCTTCTGTATCTTTCTGTAGGCCTCCTCTACCGTTATTTTGCCTGTTGCATGTAATCGTCCAGGCTGTGTGATTTGCTTATACATTTATCATCGTAGGTTTCTTCCAAAGAGCGGTCGCTACAGCGCATCGGGAATCGTTCTACTACTTCCCCGAGCTCGGTCGTGGATATTGTATCTTTTGACTCGACCAGCCCTACAGCCGTTCCGACGCCTGTTCCATTCCATTCATGTTCGCTAAGCCTCGATAACTTCCTAAACCCCGACATTATAACGAAAGTAAATCAAATCCTCAGACTTGAAGAACAACCTGAGGCCATCCAAACCTTCCCTTCCCCGGTCGGTAATCCTTACGAAACGCCATCTGCACCCCTTTTTCTTGTGCATGACGGCAGTGGTATCTGCACACATTACCGCCGCCTCGGCTCTCTCGGCCGATTAGTCTATGCTTTACACGATCCAAAATTCCTCGATCCATTTGCATCTTGGGCTACGATGAGTGATATGGTTGAAGACTACTGTCGCGTCATTATGTCTACTACTCAAGGTCCCTACCTCTTAGGCGGTTGGTCATTTGGAGGTGTCGTAGCGTTCGAAGCGGCTCGTCGGCTAAAACAACTTGGACACGCAGTTATTGGAGTCATCCTGATTGATTCCCCTCCTCCTATCAATCACCAGCCACTTTCATCCAGTCTTATACATGCTGTGGTGCAGCAGGGTAAGCTACCGGGCACGGACACCGGTAAAGCTATTCAGGCCTTGATACGCAGTAGCTTTGCAGCGTGTGCGAATCTACTTGGCGCCTTCTCTCCTCGAACAGTAGATGAAATGGCTGCCCCTAATCTTTATCTTCTCAGATCTCGCGAAGGTTGGAAATATCCGACAGATCCGCATATCATGACCGATGTTTGGGTACAAGACCGGTCAGATCCCCAAACGGCAGTGGGAGGTTGGGAGGAAATGTCTCAATCAAAAGTTCGATGGGAAGATATCCCAGGGGATCATTTCCGTGTATTCGATAGGGTGAACGTGGACGCAGTTACAGACGCCATCAGGAGAGCATCCTTAGAGTTGGAGGCCTCGTTTTCCCTTGCTTCGTCTACCAGCTAACTTGCAGCGCTAATTGATCATGAAGTTTGAGTTGAATCACATTTTCTATTTTATCATCCATTAGCTCTGTATTTCACCCAGAAACATTACTATCTCTATTCGACACTAAAAAATCCCCCCCCAAAACTCTTTACTCTTATGTATTACCTCGCGCCTAAACCTATCAAAATCTTCTTTCTCATAGTCCTCGTTCTATATATTAAAGGATGCTAGCTGCCAATCTCCTAGAGCTGGGTACATATCTGCCATGCCATCCAAGTCTTGATGATCCAACGGACTTTGGCACAGGTCACTATCTACTACAAATGGATCTGTGAACGATGCGGTGCTAGGCAGAGTCCTAAGGGCGTCTAAGGGTTCAACTGCAGGTAGCTGGATTACACTCGCCGTACTACTCAGAGAGAAGTCTTTTGCGAATGCTGACAGGTATCGATAATCATTCCAATGGTCATTTCTGCTTTCGTCCATAAAAGATGACACAGGGGTAGGCACTGTAGTTGTGGAGGCCGTAGCGTTAAGAGCGTGCAGGTCATTTGGGGACGCAGGGTCACGTCCAAGGACGCCTTGGACGATTTTCTGAGCACTTTTGGCCATTTCGAGGTATTTCCCCATTAATGTGAAGGTTTCAATGGATGTGCTGAGTGATCTTCGAGTGTCTGAGGCGAAGGGACCGACAGGACAGACGGTGATATAGTTCAATAAGTATAATGTAGCATCCCACTGACATCCAAAGAAGAGGAGCCATCCGGTAAGTGCATCCCCATCTGCAAGGGCTTGGTTCATGATGTTTACGATAGAGACGGCATGTTTCAGCCCGCCCACGAAATGGGCATCCGCCTGCCTCGTCCGAGGAGGATGCTGATACCTCTGCATGAACTGTACAAATGACCTTATGAGAAGTAGACTTAAGTGGTGATATTTTAATTCCAGGGCAAGTCGTTGCTGTTGAATGTAGAGGGGTACTTGGGGATCAAGGGCAAGGATTGAACCCCAAACAATAGAGAAGGGACCTCCTCCGCCTGGCCTGGAAATTGTTAGAGCCGGTGGAACAGTTTCTACCCACCTCCGCATGAGGCCAAGTCTTTGGGTCATAGACTCCGCGAAAGATTCTAGGACGAACGGCGATTGCAAATCACTACCGTAGCCCTGACGTAGGAGCTCTCCCTTTTTCCGTAGGAAATATGAGTGCACCAGATGGGCGGCGAGGACCAATTTTGTAACATGTACATGAAAAGTCTCCCATGCTCCGCTCTGGCCGTGGTCGGTATTAGTTTCGTCGAGGACTGTGCACTGCCAGAAGTCGGTTACAAGGCTTTCCTCGGCGACCGGTTGTATAAGTGGCGGAAGGCCCAATAGTATGGCATAATGCCCGTCCAACGCAATCAGTAACCTCCATAAGTTGGATCGGAGCCGTTCTTGCTGCGGAACTGAGCCGGTAAACGGGGTAGTTTCATGCAGCCCCAAGATTTGTGCCATCCGTACGGCCGACGCGAGGGCCGTGCTTGCCTTATTTAATGAGCCTGCATTCAGGAAGTATACAGATGAAAGGATACGGCATTGCACCAACTCCAATGTAGATTCCCCTGGGCTTTCTAGATGCAGACGGTGTGACCTCTGGCAAAAGCTCTGTCCCGCCAGACTCGCGTTCCCTTTTTTCGAGGTTGCGCCCAATTGTGTGTTATCCGAACTATCGCGCAAGAGGAAAGTACTACCATATTGCATAGATAATGCTAGGAGTATGTCTATCAGAGCTGACGGTAAACGTTTCTGCTGTTCTCCCGGCGGTACATCGTCCCAGAGCGAGTCGTGATGGCGGTAAATCTCTTCCCTGTCCAAGACTGGGTGCAACCAGGGATAGCCTTTCCAGAACAAGCTTAAAAACTGCCTTTCTTTGCTGCGAGTGAATGTCATGTGGCTCCCATTGGGTCTACTCGCAGCTGATTTCCCCTGTTCCAAGTTTGGTAGATCTGATTCAGTATAGTATCCCATACGCTGAATCAGTGTAGGCGCAGTTGAGGAAGAAGGTGAGCTACTGTAACTCTCCCAGGGACTTTCTTGTACACGTGTTGTCTGGCCCGCTTCATTGGCACCGGGCATGAATTGGTTGTTGCTCAGCTGGGACATGGTGGGCTTCGCGTTACCATTACTGACTAAGCCAAGGTCAGGAGGCGTTGGCGGTGATGCGCTCTCCGTGGTTGCCGATTGCTGCTTTTGCAGTTGGTTTAACCTATCTTGAAGCCGCTCGATCTCTCTATACGGCGTCAGCTGATAAATGCCAAATCCCGTCGCGAAGCGCTAATATCGTAGCGTAGCTAGAAAAGGCCTGCAAGCTTCCCGGAGGGCGTTCCGATAATGGATTACACATACCGTTTCGCTGCTGGGAGTGAATTGGCTTCCCATGGTGAATCCGCTTTACATATTTCTCCCCTACTGCGACAGTTCTCGCACGGGCGGCTGTCGTCACATCTGACCCTATTAAGTCGGCACGAGTCACAGGCACGTGCCACCTTTCTTCTCTTCCCGCTGGCTCCGTTCGGAGGCGTTATAGATGCCGTCGGGAGGACAGGGCTCATCTGAGCTGAGAATGTGGTAAACATACTGAAACTACACAGCCAGTTAGCAGATATAGTTCAAGCTAGGGGTGTCTTGAGCCCACGAGACCTTATGAGACAAAAACGAGGAGACTACTCTGTTAAATCGGCCAGGAGAAGGGTGTCACGGTAAACTATGAATAGGCTCAACTGCTATAGAGAATGATGACCCCCACCTAAATCGGCTTCGTACTCAATATTGAGGCTCGTGCGCAATGGAAACGGATGAAAAATGAAGTCTTCAGTCCCCCAACATGTTTAATAATCCCACCCTACGGACAAATGCAAGATAAGACGACTCTGCATGCCGTACCACATGGCGTCACATCGAGCATAGATATGCGATTACTTCCGGTCTCAAAGATCCTATCCGCTCGCGCTCCGTTTCACCTGACGGCTCATGCGTGCCAGGGAATGACCGTGCCATCGGGGCCGGACGCCTGCTTACTAGTGGCATATCTAGCGGCAGGTCGATGTCACTGCTAAGAAAAGGTAGCCATATCTTATTCGCCTTCCCCACTCTCTACCCTTCTCCATTGCCACAGGCGTATGCAAGTCTCGGCAGGGTATTCGCCATGGTATCCCAAAAGTGGGAAAAGGTGGAAAATAACGGGGCCGCATGCACACTTCCAATAAATACACCCAATAGAACGATAAAAGAATGCTCGGATAATAGTTGTATTGGGTGTATTTACATGTGCATGCGGCCCCGTCATCCCACCTTTTTCCACTTTTTAAGTCGCTATGTTGGAACAGCCCTCAAAGGGATAATTAGTTAATCTGCTTACCAAGAATCGGGATGAAAGCTGTTTTGTTAGTAGTACTATCTTGTTGATTATATAATGACCGCGCGAATAGTATCCTTTTAATGGGCGATTCGGCTCCGTGATCTTTTCGACCTCCGACATTGCCCCACACTACCCCTGCTAACAGGAGCAACATCATTATACATAGTAGTAGAGGTTAATTCGATGCAGTGGACTTTGTAACAATAGTTCTTGTCGGTACATCTAGCACAGGCAGAATTAGGTGAGAATAGAAGTATCCCGAAATAATCCGATTTTATTGGTTGCTGGTGCTTACGATAAGTCACGGAGCCGAATCGCCTATATGTATTGAGGGGATAAAGTGTGGCTTCCATACCTCTTCGTTAAATGATATTTTGACTTGGCGAAGATTGCATACTTAGGATTCAAAGTCCTTCTATTGGACCGTAACAGCGCCGAGCCGCAGACCTCCACCGGCGATTTCGAAGGGTGGTATAGCAACATTTGCGGCCTCCATGCTCACGGTGTAGTTCTATTCCCACCCGGAAAGGCGAACTGTATGAGAAGATTGCCGATCCCTTACCCATCTTGCTTGGCAACTGCGGACAGGGGTGCCCATCGCAGAACCCCTGGAAATTATGGAACCACGAGACAATTTAGCAACTATGACTTACACTACCATACTTAAGACGATTGAAATCAGAGTCACACTTTGGGTGCCCTTGAGGGTGTAAAGAGATAGTTGTTGCACATTAAGCTATTTTCTTTGTTACTTCTCAAAATTTGCGGCTGTGACAATTTCCATTGGGAAGGTCCTTCTTGAATTGGGATCACACGATCAACCTTATCATGAGATCGACGATAATGTCGTTCTATCAGGTATAGTGCAATGTGACTAATCCTAAGTGCTACATTGGGGTCCCTGATGTCGTTGTGAAACAATTAAGTTTTCTGACTAATAGAAAGTGAAGGGACAGAACATTATCAAATGTACGACCCGTGTACTCCATGGATGACACCACCAAACGAGCAGCGAAGTTTCGTATACGGCGTGGTGTATAATCTTGGCAGCTGTCTCAGGTATCCATGAGCAATTTGGCCGAAGTAGGAGAAACGACGCAAAAGGGTAAAAGGAAGAATGATCCAAAATGGCAGTCTTATCCCTCTCTCGGCATCTTGCAGTACGGGGCTGTGCCTTAGCGCTTATGGCGTTGCCCACAAGATGACGGATTTACACTACCCGTATACGCAGACGGGAGCTAGAAGGTTCGCTTGAATCCTGCGCCCCAATCACTAGCCCGCCTCTTGCTCCCCCTTTTGGCTGCTTACATAGCACGCTACCCTCCCCACTTAAACCACATCCTAACCAAGGTTTCTTCTATCTAGGTAGGTACTGACAACGTTATGTAAAACTACCTAGGTAGTCTGTGGAATATTATATAGACTAGACTTAGAATGAACCCTTAGATTAAAAAAGAAAAATCTACTTGCAGTGACAGACTAAGTATTGCCATACATCCGTATACGGTATATTGTATTGATGAACCATCGTCATCTCGCAAATGTAGCGCTACGCAACTGCATGGCTCGTCTACTAAGTACGTATAAAGGACCCCTGTCATCGACGGGTAGGGCTGAGTTGTGTATCGAGCATGTTTTAGGTATGCTAGTATCCTTAGCAATAGCCTACAGTGCAAATAGAATAAGCAATATACGGTCGAACGGCTTGGCAGGCAGTATTTCGGGCCGCTAACGGTCTGTAAAGTAGTAACAGTGCTGTACAGTAAAGGCGTAGCAGGCTACTAATTGCGCTGTGCACTTAGAGTAGGTAGGGTATAGCTAGCTGCAGCGGAGCTAGGGGGCCCCACGAAGGTGCACCCTTTGCTGGCTCAAGTTGGGCTATCGGCGGTCCGAAATACTGCCTGCCAAGCCGTTCGACCGTATATTGCTTATTCTATTTGACTGTAGGCTATTGCCAAGGATGCCAGTCAATTTTGACCTAGACCTCCGTATAATATCGACCTTTCTTAGGGGTTATGACTTTCTAGACTGGCTCATGGTCCCCGCCCACTAAGAAGCTAGGAGCCCGGGTTAAGCCGTGAACCGTAAGCATTTAAGATTATCATACAAAATCTTGAAACTAACGACTAGGAATATCAATGGGAAATGACAAACAACGACTATACTATAGCAGCTATGTTAGGGAAAAGCCAGCATAACAGATAATATTCCTATATGTTGTTCGTTAGTAATGAAAGTAAAAGCTAACCTTTTTATACTTACTAGTGAGGATCCTTGTCTATAATTACCTCTTCTACATAAGAACATTGGTCGGAAATCGAAGCACACCGATAACAAGCTCACGAAAGGTACCATGTATACGCGTCTGAGGCTGCTGTCCATAACCCACGCATCTAATATGAAGAGCGTCAACGACAGCTAATGTAAGCGCATGACGTGTTCCCCAACCCAAGCTGTTCAGGAGGCCGACTCATTCCGGCTGCTCTACTGTACATGTTTTGTCATAGCCTGCATAGAACACATGCAACCAAGGTCGCGGCGATCTGTCGTAGCATTAAAACGCCGCTTCCATTGACGGTGCCCGCTTTTATACACCACCTGCCTGGTATGAGCCCGCAACGAACAGTCGCCTGGCCTCCCTAACGCTGACGGGATCATACCTTATGCCGCCGATACACGGGCATATTTTTCTGACCAGGCGAGTGGCACCATGGCCAGTCGCAGTAGGATTGGCCTATCCCTACTCTTAATAATACGGCATATTGAGCTGCAACTACTAATCAGCAACAATCTCCTATTCCTCCTAGGAGAAAGACTCCAGCTGTGTATGCCATCGTCTACAATAAAATCCTCCTCTTGCAGTGTCCACTCAAGATCTGGCCTAGGATCGTCGCTGTTACACTTCACTATCCTATTCGAGCAATGCTCGGCGTCTTTTCCCTCCCCGCTCTCAAGCCGGGACTGCGGAACGGCGCTTTATTGACAGTCGGATATTCGGGATCTCTCTGCATCGCCTCTCTGCTCACCGGGAAAGAAGTATACGGCGTGTGGCCGGCTACGGTATCTTCAAACCGCCATACCTCCTTCGTTGTAATACAAGATGACTATAAGACTAGAAGGGCTCAACCATGGTCCATGCAGCAGGATGAAGCTGCTACCAAATAGGTAGACCTGAAAATTCATATTACCAACATGGCTTCCATGGAGACTCTGGCTGCAAGTATCTCAACGAAGGTGGCGGAGCTGTCTACCTTGTTGATGGAGTTGGGATCGCCCGCTCCTACACTCGAGGAAACCGGTTTCGGTGATTTCGCTCGCGAAAGCGATACACCTACAGGTGTCGCTCTGCGTGAAACCCGAAGTGCCATCCTCGTTGCTACCCAGGACCTATTACAACTAGTTCGGGGGCCCACAGAGCACATTCTTTGTCTGGCTTGGTCTGTTAGTCTACCTATCTCTCGTGATCTCAAGTACATCCAGCTTATATGAAGCGTAATACCCTCGACAGGCTGCCGATACTGCGAATATAGACCTTATAACTCGCCTCAGAATACCCCAAAATGTGCCTCTGGGCTCGTCCATATCAATTGAGGAGCTCTCCAGGGCAGTGCGGTTGCCCGAGGACCTAGTAGCGCGCATCGTCCGCTATGCGATCGGGAACGGGATTTTTGTGGAGGAGAAACCGGGCTATATTGGGCACTCGGCATCCTCGGCAGCATTGGTGCGTAATCCACACCTGAGCAACATTGTACACTTCGGTACCGAGTTCCTAGGCAATATCCTGCTCAAGGTGCCAGAGGCCGTTGTGTCTAAGCGCGATGACCCCGATCACGCTCCAGACGCTGCCTTCAACATAGCCTATCGCACAGACGAGTCTCTTTTCTCGCTGTTTCAGAAGAATGCAGACCTCAACACCAAATATCACGAGTACCTGGCTGGCAGGGTCAACACCCCTTTATGGTCTGTTGATCGACTTCGTGCCGCTTTTCCCTGGTCATCAAAGGGGGATGTGACGGTGATTGATGTATGTACTCCCGTCAATAACAGCCACCATAATCCCAGCACCCTGGAAGCCAGGCAACACTGACGATCTTAAAATCAGGTTGGGGGGTCTAGTGGACATACAGTTCAATATCTCGCGTCACTGATGCCCACCGCCAAATTCGTAGTTCAGGATAGCAATACATCCGCACTCGACATGGGTCGGCGCGCTGTAGAGATCTCGGCGAGCGATCCTTCGCTGCGCTCCCGCATCAGCTTCCAGGAGTACGATTTCTTCACCCCGCAGCCGATCGAGGCCGACATCTATATATACCGACACATCCTCCACGATTGGAGCGATGCGGACTCGGTTAAGATCCTATCGTCTCTGCTACCGGCTCTCAAGCCTGGTGCGAGAATCCTGATCAGCGAAGGTATCGTTCCTGCGCCACCAGCTAAGCGCCTAAACACACTCGCTACCAAGATGGTCCGGTAAGTAGAACCCGAACTTCTCCGACAACGGTAACTATAAAACTAACTCGAGGCGCAATGCAGAATTGAAGACATGTTTATGCTGGCAGCGCACAATGCGCATGAGCGAAGCGTTACAGACTTTGTGTTTTTGTTTGACAAAGTTAGTCCGGCTGCATTCAAGCTCGTTGGGGTCACGTCAGGTACCGAGGCAGGAGCTTTCCAGTCATTGCTAGAATTTGAGTATCTCGGGCTACCAAATTAGCGTTAGATCATCACTTCAAAATAGAAGTTCTCTTACGGACATGTCGTCGATGCTGCATCCCATGGCCAGAGCTGTACCATCAGCCCCCAACCCTTAAGCTCTCTATATGAAGAGTGTCTAGGGATTTCATGTCCTCCTGCTGCCACGCCACCTTTATACACGGCATATACTGTGAATGGCATTGTTTGGTCACTATTTAGGGAAGAGGGGGTGGGCTTACCAGTACACTACCTACAGAATGCGGACTATGCACCTCGGCAGACTGGACAGCACTTCCATTGGCCAGACCTAGGCAGCCGGTACATGTTGAAACGCGACTGGCGTAATGAATGAGTAGTATAGTATTTGAAACAGGCCGACAGTCATCCCAACATCTTGTTATCTCTTGCCGTGCAGAGACTAGGTATGAATGGGAATAGGAGTGTTACTACACATACGACATCCAAATGTGACAATATATCTATCCTTAAAGTCTGCCCAGGCGCCAAGGCCATTGCACCGTGGTATAAAATGGAAGCGATCAAGCGAGCTGACCTGCCTTTACTATATATTCTAGATTACAATCCTTCTATATCAATAAGACCGGTGAACACACATTGAAATGTGTAAAGCCCTTCTCCTCTTTCATCTCTTGAAGCAAATTAGTGGCACTACTGTTGTGGAAACAGTGTACTAAGTGACCTGAAAAACTGCGTGACGGGTCACTATACAGACACTATCTCCCCTACCTCCCTGCACCCTCCCCCTAGAACGTGCTATACTATATCCACGTAAGTATTAGACTACTTAGTCTAGGTTAGTCTAGACTTAGATTAGGTCAGGTTAGTCGATTCTCTCCCCAGCCTCCGCTCATTTCCTGCGGAAGGAGAAACTTGGCTTCTTCCACTTGGCGATAAAGATGAGGTATGTCATGAGCGCCGCGATGGTATAGTTGAATAGGATGAAGCCGATAAAGATGCCCACGTTGTTTGCGCGATCGCCATAGTTAAAATCATATTGCGTCACCTAAGGACCATCTTGTTAATAATCATCTCAATCGGAAATGATAGGAAAGGAAGGAAAGGCGAGAAAAGGGGCCTCTACGATCAACGGGCAACGCGGGACTGGTGAAAAGCCGGTGAATACTTACATATTCATCTCCGTTTGCATATGGGCAATACGAGCAATTGCCCATAGCACCGGGATCGACCAGATATCCTCGACCTGACGGCGAATTGAAAAATGCCTCGGCGTACTCGCCGCACGTCTGGCCCATGGGCGCGTGAAAAACGGACAGCTCCGACTTGGAGCACTGTATGTCGAGGCCGTGCATGGCGTTGGTAGAGAGGCTCTCGACAAAGTAGAAGAGCGGCGACACGTTGTAAAACCAGCGCCATCCGGTCGGCGTCAGGGGCGGTGGAGAGAGGGGCCCATTGAACGTATTAATGATGAGCCAGACAAAACCGGTGGCGACCTGGGCGCCGTTGACGGTAGGAAACACAGACGCGATCAGGCATGCGATGCTGGCCACAAAGATATGGTAGAGCTCATACATGATGAACGCGTAGCCGGCGCGCTCGCTGGCGTAGAAGTAGCCTGCCGAATAATACCAGAGTAGCCAGTAGATCAAGGCGCCTATCAAGGTGAAGGGGATCTCGACGATGAAGGCACTCAGGGTGAAGACAGACCAGTGGTATACGCGCGATTCCTTCTCGCGAGCGAGGAACTGGTCACGGAGGAGTATAAAGCGAGGTTCAATCTGCAACGTGAGCACGGGGCCAGTAATGATACCGATGAAGATGGAAAATATGCGATTACGTGAGTCCGTCAAGTTGTCTCCGAGCTGCAGAAACGTGAGCGCGTTCACGAGGCCCATGAAAATGTTGAGTTGCATCTTGCCGATCACGTAATCGGGGTCCCGCCAGTAGTTGAGAAATGCGCGCCGAACGACCACCCGTATCTGTTCCAATGGCGAGCCGGCGTAGGTCGTGCCGTCTTCATCGCCAGCGTCCTCGTTCTTCTCTTGCGAGGCCGAGACCTGTCCGGAGAGAATCTTCTCAAGCCGTTGTTGCGTTGCCTTGCATTCGCCCGATTGGCTCCATGCCGTCGCCCAGTCCACCGAGTCGCTGGCCGATGACTCGAGCACGTAGTCGGCCGGGTTCTCGGTTGTTCCGCACGGACGAGTGTGTCGTCCGAAGTACTCGACGAGCGTCTGGCACTTGTGGCCCAAAGGCCCAAAGTATGCCGTTTTGCCTCCTGGTATGAGTAGAAGCAGGGAATCAAATTGCTCGATGAGCTCAAAGGACGGCTGATGGATCGTGCAGAGGATTGTCTGTCCAGCATCGGCCAACTTGCGCATGAGGTGGATAATAGAGAAAGCGGAGTCGCCATCGAGTCCCGAGGTGGGCTCATCTAAGAACAGCAGGATATCTGGTTTTGCAGCGAGCTCGACGCCAATGCTCACTCGTTTGCGCTTTTCTAGACTAAGGCCCGAACCTGGTGTGCCGATTAGGGCATCCGCCACATCGCCCATGTCGAGCATCGAAATGACCGCCTCGACATAATCGTATTTCTCTGAGATGGGGACGGATTGGGGCTGTCGCAGCCGTGCTGTGAGCCGCAGCGCTTCACGAACTGTTGATGTGCTCAAATGGACGTCTTGTTGTTGAACAAAGCCTGACCGCCGGTTCATCGACCGCGGAAGAGGCTGGCTGTCGAGATAAAGCCCGCCAGATACAACTCCGATCGAGGTCCTCTGGGCTAATGTATCTAACAGTGTTGTCTTTGAATATGTCTACGGTTAGCGGCGTGTATTGACCATCATCGTGGCTTCCCCGGTATCAAACATACCTTTCCGGCCCCCGAAACACCCATTAAGGCTGTCATGGCACCAGGTTCGAGCCATCCTAGTATTACAGTTAGGCCAAAATACTCGCGACTCGAGGAATCACCTCACCAGAAACATTATCGAGCAGGCGGCGGTGTTCGCCACCCACTTCAATATCTAGCGAAATGTCTTTCCATGCAAATCGGCGCTTCGATGATTGGATCGTCTCGTTTGTTGTAGCCTGAGTGTTTTGAACAAGGGCATTGCTGGTGTCCGAGTCTGGGACCGCTGGCTTCTCTTCATCCGAGGTTGAGGCTGACGCGACCATAGCTCGTTTCTCTACTGCGCCGGTGCTATAGAAAATAGTAGACATGCGACCCGCGGGGGTCTTAAATCGCTCCATCCCGATGCTTGGAGGGTTAGTAAGAAGCTTCCTCGGTTGAAATTTGCGGACTTGGACTTACGCGACCAGGATGGAAAAAAACGCCCAAAAAGCGGCATTGATTCCAACGTCTCGCCACAAGTTGCTCTGGAAAAACTCGTATACCATCTCAAGATACCGCCGTCCGGAGAGAACCAAGTCACCAGCAACCGAACTCTGTATGGCGCAGGTCTGCAGTGCCAAGTCGGTGTAAGTCGGGCCTCGGGGGACTGTATCCAGTGGGCTGCACTGATATCCGCTTGCCCCAAACTCGTTCAACATGACGGATTCAAACGCATAGTACATGGGCTAAGAAATCTATGTTAGTACTTATACAAAGATGGGTTCTAGCATGAGCGGGACTTGTACATTCAGGTATCGAAGCCAACCGAGCCACACCTTCATGCTCGGAGGGTTGATGTAGAAGCCGGTGTAGATGATCAGCGAATTCATCAAGATCCCTACTGGCAGTACTGCTCGAGTCGGCGTCGTCGTAAACACCGCAATCGTGCGGAACATGACCCCCATGGAGATCAAAGCGACATAATTGACAAAGTACCATATGAAGAATGGCCCAGGCTCTCGCTTAAAGTTCACAAGAAAATATATGGGCAGGTTATATATGATGAAAATGGCTTTCCATGGTATGTCCGCCAGGATCTGCCCCAGGCCGTATGCGCCTGGTCTGTAAAAGCACAGGGCGCGCTGCTTCAGCAGGATGGGGCGCTGGGCGAATGTATTGCCAAATTCTGCCGTCGCCTGAAGACACATGATAAGAACACAGAAAAACAGGGCCGAGGAGCGCGTGTAGATGCCCTGCGTCACTGCTTGCTGGTCACGGAACAAGGTTCCCAGGGTCAACGCCTGCACAATGGTTCCAGCCGCCTCAGCTATCCAGGTGCCCCTATCTGTGAAATGTATGCGGTAGTGGCGAATAGTGCACTCGTAGATCTGTCTGTACAGTGGCAAATGGTAGCTCAACGCTACAGGCGCTGGTGATTCCTCAACTTCCGATGCCGCAATATTCTGCTTGGCGTAGTATTCACTGCCTCGGAAACGCACTTCGAAGTCATGTGCAGTGATGGGCACGGGTGGACCGGACTGCTTGGATCCAACGTGGCGTGAATCAGGATCTCCAGACATGGATGTGAGGAAATCCGTCAGAGAGGTTTGAGGCGAGCATTCGAAACCCATTTTCTCGAAGTACGCTTTCGACTCGCTTGTTGGTCCGAAATAAGCAACACGACCCTCGTTTAGCACCAGGACCTTGTCGAAGCAGTTGGCGATAGCATCACTCGCCTGATAAAGAGACATGGCGGCACAACACTGGCTCTGTGTAGTATACTCTCTCAACAGCCTCGTAATGCGAATTGCCGTCGACGAATCCAGACCACGAGTAGGGTTATCCAAGCATAAAATACTAGATGCGATGATTAGCGGGATCGTGTCCATAGAACTCATGAAATACCCCATACCTTGCTCGTGTGCAGAAGGCCTCTGCTAGCGTTACACGATGCCTCTGACCACCGCTCACTCCGCGCACGTAGTCGTTTCCCACGGGCACGTTGGCCACATGTGCAAGGCCGAATAGCTTCAAGATGGTCTGCAGATCTTCCTCCAGGTGCTGAGACCTGTTTTGCAAATCGGTAGGCGTTCGCGCATTTAGGGCGAATCGCAGCGTAGTGCCCACCGATAAGCTGTGAAAATGAACATCGTCCTCGCCTACAATATTTTCTCCGTAAGTATCGTAAAGAGGCCGATGAAGCTGGACTTGTCTATCTTACCAGCAAATGCGACCTCACCAGGCCGGCGAGTCTTGATCGTTTCGGCGTCTATACCGCCATACCAGACCCGCCCGCCCACGGCAGCGTACTCCTCTCGCATATTAGCCAGTGTCTTGAGAAAAGTCGTGCAACCGCTTCCGGGTTTGCCGATAACCATCAACATCTCCCCACCACGTAAAACCCCCGACATGGACTGCAGAAGTATCCTTGACGGCCCGGGTTTGTTAGACAGGTAAACGGCAGGGTTTAACTTGCTAGGATAGTTTCTTAAGGCCGAAGTCACCGTTGGTGCTTCTTGATGCTGTCATGAGAGTCAGTATGATCAATTCCAGGTCGGGACGAGAAAGATAAGCCTTACACCTATTCCAGCACCTCGAACCGTCAAGTCTCGGAAGACTACATCGTGCTGTGTTAAGCCGCCTGCTTGTGAGTTATCCACAAAGGCCGTGACTAAGTCTTTGATTTCATCCTTCTCGTCTGTTGCGAGGTCTCCCTCATGCAAGTCTGGGGACTCGAGAGCCATCGTCACAACAGGCAGCCGACGGAATCTGGGGGCTCGCTTCCTCTGTACGACATGCAGTCTCGAGATGAAAACTCTATATGACTTTAGAGGCTACAATCTCTTTAAAGGCCCTGGAGGCAAGGCTAAGTAAGGCTCCTGAGCAACAACAATACAGATCCATGGTGACGATGGGATCGGCAAGACGCGTCCTTACTAGAGGTGCACGGACCACTACGAACCTATTACCCGTGCCTTATTCGCTTATTAATCTACGGTTCAATGAATTTCCCACCAGGTGTTCTTCGATCAACTCTATCATGTCCGACCTGTACTGTGCTGTGAACTCGAGCGAGATGTCGACGAGGGAACGCATTTCCTAAAACAGAGGGCTCCCGCGTTGACGGGTACTAAAACGGGCTAGATTCCTTCGGAACGCAGGGATGGTGGGGCGGGATGCATATGTATATCGCCTAGGGTCCACAATGGGTCCTGTACAGCACAGTCCCCCGTCCTACTTGAGTTCCGGCGGAGGCTAACCGCAAGGAGTATGTTACCTTTAGGTCTAGCTCCCGAGCCCGCTGTAAGACACAATCTGACGGATGCAGCGTCTTACCCACCTGCTGTTGTCCCCCATGTTGCTGCTGGATTTGATCAGTCAGAAAAGGCAAGAGTGCATGTACAATGAGGTAGTTATAATATCACACTATGGCTCTCCTACTTCATGTGGGATCAAGCATTGGGTAGGTACATAGACTAGACTAGTAGTGTACAGCCGTTGGCTTCCCCTTCATCCTTATCCCCTTCCTTTGCGCCACACTCGCACCATGGCTGACCAACCCTTCGATCCGGACGTTTATACCAAGGCCGGTGTAATCACCAAGTCGTACTATCGTGACGTTTATCCTGCTGTAGACCCAACCCGCCCCGCTCTCTCCCAGGCGGGCAAGGTTACGATTGTCACAGGCGCTGGAAGGGGAATTGGAGTTGTATGTTGCCATCCCTCGCCTATAACTTGATTGATCTAAAGTCGTGCGCTTATATGCAATGCACAGGGGATAGCTCTCGCCCATGCCAAGTCGGGTGTTCGAGGGCTGGTCCTCGCTGGCCGTTCGCTAGACAATGTCGAGAAGGTCAAGCGGGTTATCGAGGCCGAATATCCGTCTGTCAGTGTACTCGCCGTGGCCACTGACGTCTCTGAAGAGGCATCCGTCAATGAGCTATTCATCAAGGTCAGAGAAACGTTTGGGATTGCCGACACACTAGTGAATAATGCTGGTGTGATCTCCACGTAGGTGCTTCTGTCTTTCTGTTGACCTGGTGTGCTAATGATGGTAACACTCATATGAAGTCCTTTGGATACGGTTGCAAAGGTATCCGCTGATGTTTGGTGGAACGATTTTAATGTGAACGTCAGGGGCGCCTATCTTGTCTGTGCAGCATTTCTTCGTCTCGCAGCAGAGAGCTCCGTTGCGAAACCCACCATTATAAATGTCGTGTCCAATATCAGCCTCAAGCCTCCTCGCTTAAGTAGCTATTTCAGCAGCAAAGCCGCCCTCATGAAGTTTACCGAGGTTCTGCAGGTCGAGAACCCCGGCGTAGCAGCCTATACTGTTAACCCCGGGCTCGTACGCACAGATGCCACCTTGGAGGCATTTACGCCCTATGCCAAGGACACCGGTATGTTGCCAATACCCAACCACCTTGACTAGGGCGCGCAAAGTATATGCTAATTTGGGCCGTCGCCATCGCTGCCAGCGGCCTTAGTGGGCTCCGTCACCGTCTATCTATCCGCCAAGCAGCCCAATCATCTAAAGGGTCGGCATCTATGCGTGAATTGGGACGTAGAGGAATTGGAAACTCGAAAGGAGGAGATTGAGGAGTCCAACCTACTCACGTTAGGGCTCAACCTTCGATGTTGATAACAGGACAAGTGGTTTTAGCTTCCACCGTACCATGTAGTAGTGTTTCAGTAAATGACCTTCCCATTCTACCGTATGAAAAGAGTGAAGACAAAGCGCAGAAACTTCAAGGCAGGCTGAAGAAACTATCGCTGCCAAACGGGAGACTTGGAAAGTCAGCCAGTACACCCGTAATCCCGTCGCTATAAGCCGACCAAACATCCGGGTTTGTCCAGTCCGTCCAAGACCACAATGCATCGCTGTTCAGCTCGGACGGATCCATTGTCACACCCATATCATACCACTCGTCGTTCGTCTGTTTGTTTGAGTCCGGCGAAAGCGCCCCGTGATTATCGGGTTTCAGTATCTGGACTAGGCTGTCCACCTTCAAGCATAGCGAACGCGTCAGCGTCGCGGCTTTGGCGGCCACTGTATTCCGATCATCTGCTGCACTGAATATGTCAAACGCCAGTTGCACATGGCGGCGGGCGTTCGGGGCATAGTCACAGAGCGGGTATGCCATGAGGAAACCCACCAGGGTAAGTAGAGCGTTCCACTGCCACTGGTAGACCTCGCTGCAGCCATAAAGCATGTCTGTAGCCGACATGACGCGGTGCACCAAATCTATCGTTGCCATCGCATGGTTAAGCGCAGTCGTTGCATGGGCATCAGCCTGCGGGCTGCGCTGTGGGACCAAGGAACCACTGGGAAAGCATATCTTTATGGATAGAAAGTCAGTATCTGCTAAGCAAAATTGGGTTGGGAGAACGTGTAGTATGAAGTAGTGAAAGAGGTAGTTGTACTAGGGTAGGCATAGACAAGCGAGTTGGGAAGTCACTTACGAACGCCCTATGTAACCCGATAATTTCTTCGTAGTACTGCAACTCTAAAAGTACTCCATGAAGTAACTGGGAAGGGCTAGCGTCGGTGACAGCACGTATCCAGTCAGGGCTTCGCTTGCGTTCTACGTGCAGGGGACGTCGGATCATTGAGCGTAACTCTTTATCCCGCCACTCCCGAAGTTGAGTAAGCTTTGTAGATAGCAATGCAGCGCGTGACTCGACATCCGCAAAACGATCGGTGCCGGTCCGCAGTGAGTGGCGAGAACATGCGTCAATGACGGCGAGCGCGTTCCAGGTGAGTCGAATCGACTGACTGTGATACACGGATTCGTCAGGCAAGGCACAATTTACATCAGCAAGTTGTACGCCAACGGGGCGTCCGAGGAGTCGCGCACAACGGAAGTCTAGGTGAACTATTGTCCACCATATGCGACGGGCCAATGGAGCATCCGAGTCTGTCTCTGGTAAACCATGGTGCAGGTTCAAAGTGTGAGCTGCACGCATAGCTAGGCCAATCATGTTATAGGCGCCTTGGTATTCACCGACGTCGAGCATGTAGAGGGCCATTAGAATGTAACATCGCACGTGCTTCAGCGACGGCTGTGCAAATGCGTCAAACTGGCTAGTCGAAGCATAGCAACGACGAAAGTAGGCAAGAGAGCAATCTCCATGCTCCGAGTGTAGACCCAACAACCGACGATTTAGGCCTGCGGTATGAAGACGAAGCAAGCTTAATGCGAGGATGCCGTCTATTAACGAAGCGCCTCGCTGCTCCAGACCGTCGGGGGACCAAAGCGTGGGGTAAAGGGCCTCTATGTGTGGGCGGCTGAGGATGGGCGTAAGAGCGTGCCATCTCTGCCAATACATATCCAGCAACTGCAGAGCCTGGGATTTGGAGAGCTCCATGCGAGATCCCCCCTCCCTGGCCGCATCGAAGGCCAAGGGGCGGGCCAGGGAGCCGTACGATGGCGGGGAATCATCGGGGAAGTTGGGCGACAGGTGCGAGATGGAGGAGCAGAAGGCGTTGATCTTGGACATGAATCCCACGGTCGAATCCATGCCTCCCAGTCTGGACACTGGGGTGGTCGTCCCCGACGCGGCAGCAGCCGAGGAGACGGGCGTCGACGGAGTCAGGGCCGTAGAGCCGCCGGCCGAGTCGACGGTACTGGCAGTCGCAACAGTACTGGCGGTGGTGATGGTAGTGACAGACGTAGCGATAGAGGCCGCCCGCCCACCCCCCGTAGTCTCCATCGCTGGGCCAAGCTCGGCTCGGGTCTCCATGGACCGATTGACGGGAGGCGAAAAGAGGCACTGGACATTGTTGGCCACACACCTGGAACAGGGGGTTTCAGTGTCACATCGCACCCGGTGCTTGCGGCAGTAGTCACAGGCACGGGTCACTTTATAGCGCTTGGGGTTGCGTTGCGACGATGTGCCGCCAGAGGGCGAACCAGATGTGAAGGTGTAGAACATGGCCAAAACCTGGGTGTGGTGGAGAGGGGGGGGGGGGCTCTTGTCGGTAGTTGCTGGTGGTTGGGCATAGCATGTATAAGTGAGCGAACGAAATGATTACCGAGCATCGATCACACGTCCTGCACCCGTCAGTCTAGACTCTAGATGGATCATCGGACGCATGGATGCATGGCTTAAACACGTATAGAATAAATAAGCATTATCTATGCAATACTGTGCATAATACACTGTAGAATGTAAGATAAGCAAACTACCTATACCAACTACCTGTGGTTCCAAACCACCTACCTACTAACCGCACGGACCGGATTTTTGCATCAAATCCTTGTGCATTAAATTGCCTATATAATAGCAACAGCAAGTCTCAATTCGACAAGGGCCCGGTTGAATTTGTCTCATTACTCACGTCCAAGGTTCGGCTGCATCGCCAAAGCATTCATTTCTAGGACATATGTGGGCAGCATGCTAGAAGAGAAGCTACTTCAGAGGTCGGATGTCAAGGGATAGTGATGCGGGGTCCGGATTTGGTCGAGGGTGCCTTATTCAAGGGCCATCTACCATTAATTCGGTGGTACCCTCAAAACGGCCCCTCTGCGAATATCAGACCGCCAGCCTCGGTGCCTTTCGACACCCCGATATCCAAACGACTACCTGGGAGCCTTCCCAGTTGCTTCGGATTCTTAAAACTCCCACGAGCTAATGCATCCTTAAGAAATGCTTTGTTACTGCGGGGTCTTCCCGTGAGTTTAGATACTTGGGAGAAAAGCTCGATAAATACCGTCAAGGCAGCAAAGAGAAGGAGGGATGGCCCAATATCGCACGCCAGGGTATAAATCTACCCTGTCTATTCATTTCAATACCGACCAGACGTATTACGTATGAAAGCATTTTACTCATATGACAGGGGAGTCGGTGGTTGAGAATTCGCCACAAGCCGCCAGCCACATTTGTTCTGTTTTGGTTATCATCGGGTTCGTGGGAAAAGCAAGGTGCATAAGCCATAGGGTGCATCCATGGGATAGAGATAGATTTTATCACGCTTCATCTATAGAGGTGGTCGGCGGGCAACTCGAAATCTATAAATATGATACGAATAATGTAAAAATAACAATTCTGCATCGATGCATTCAATATTCTTGCTCTTGAGTGCCTTGTTTTCATGATACCATGGAATTTGCAGCGCGGGTAATCAATCAGCTCCGTTTCGCTACGCCACGGAAAAGCGCACTGCTGCACAATATGCACCCAGGAGTGAAACGTCATGAATGTGAAGCTATTCCGATGATTCCTGTGCCGGAGTCATCTCGGGGTCAGCAAATGTCAGCGTGACCCTTTCCACGCTCGTCTCCGATCATACGACATGAGACAAGTGCGCAACTGAGATACGCTTTTCTTGTTACCAGTTTAAATATTGATCAATACTTCCCAGTCGGCGGTAGGCGCATTGGCCGGCCGAAAGAACCAACTAGGTGCTTCAGATACTCGCACCCGGTTCCTCTTCATACAGAGCCATCGGGACCCCCTGACTCGGCGTGCCGACGATCTCAGCCTGGTGCTTCTGCGCATGCCAGTCTCCCCGGTACTCCAGGCGCTCGTGCTTCTGGATGATCCGCACCACTTAAAACGATACCCGTCAGCAGTCACTCACTTATCACCGTGTCCATCTTAAATGGCAGTTCGTCCGTCCACTTACGGCAATACGCCATCTCCGTCAGGGCGAAGTTCTGGCCGACGCAGATGCGCGGCCCGCCGTTGAACGGCACGTACTGCCACGGCCTTGGCGTCCAATGCTCCCAGCGCTCCGGCGAGAACGTCGCCGGGTCGGCGAACGTCTCGGATACAGCCGGGTAGAGGTCCGCGCGCCGCTGCATCGCCAGCGCGCTGTAGATCACGGCGTCGCCTTCTACCACGCCTATCGGCGGTTGGCCTGGCAGCGTCGTGTCCTCGAGCGCCGTGCGGATATTGTATGGCACGGCCGGGTAGAGACGCAGTGTCTCGTTTAACGTGTGCCGGAGGTACGTCATGTTCTTCAGGTCTTCGTACGTAGGTGCGCGGGCGCGGCCTACGGCGCCGAGGATCTCCGCCCGGAGTCTCCGGTACTTTGAAGGGTAGTGGCATAGTTCGTAGAAGGCCCATGAGAGCGTCGCGGCTGTCGTGTCGCGGCCTGCGAGCAGGACCGCTACGATTTGGTCCCGGATCACCTTCGGGTCGCGCGTGTGTTGGACTATGTTGTGCAGGAAGGTGAAGTGCTTGTCTGAGTTAGAGTATTTGTGCAGCTCTTCTTGCGGGAGGGCGAGCGCTTGCTGGATGTAGGGCATTACGAATTCGTCTATCTTTTTGATCCCACGATAGTAACGGAGACGTGGGACTAGCACGTGGAACGGCCTGATAGTCCTCAGCAGGCTGTGGCTGTAGTTGTATCGATCGGGTCAACAGCCGCACTTACCCAGTGTCGGTCATCATAACCTGAAGCCGTTGTACATCGTCGAAGGCATGGGCGAACTCGCTCCGGGGACTAATTCTGTCAGTAACTGTATTACGATGGAAATTCCGTTGCTTACTTCTCTAGGCTATTCACGCTTGCGCCTAGTAGGAAGTCTGTAGTGACGTCCAGAGTCATGCGATATAAGAGGTCCATGATGTTAACCGTCTGACCCGACGGTGGCATCTTCGTAAGAAACGTAGAGACCCACTGCGCCGTTCCAGGTCAGTAATAGACGTCTTGAGTGAGATCGGCAAGTGGTCCAGGAACATGCGAAACTCTTCAAGGTATGATTCTAGTCTGGATGAGAGCTCTTCACTCCCGTAATTGACTTGCGTAGGGTGAAAATTTACTCCGAAGGTGACTTACTCGCTCCATGGTTGTAAGATTGCTGACCCTGTCCTTGGTGAACATTGGCCGGATGAGACTGCGGCTCTGGTGCCACATGTCCTTATCCGTGGTAAAAATACTATCACCTAGAAACGGGCGCCACAGGCGATGGAACGAAGGGCCTTTACCATATTCATTGAATTTTGTGGCGAGGATAGTCTTGATGTGTTCTGGATCTCGCGTAATGATAAACCTCTCCCGAGGACTGACTTGGAGCTCAACACAATTTGAACATTCAGGGGTCGCGTGATCAAAAAGCCCATTAAAGTAGCTGAGCAGGTCCATGCTCATTCGGGCCTTAGCTATTCCAGCGATTCGCCGGGCACCTTCGCCCGATGTTTGTCAATCATCGTGTTGGTAAAAAACAGCCTCTTCTTGCTTTGCTTACCGCTCAAAGGGTTCGTCCCAACACTAGGAGCCCTCACTCCTCCTATTTTGCGAATGCGAAGTTCATGTCTAGTTCGTTGGACCACATACCAGACTACCAAGCAGAGCAGAGAGGATATGGCTAGAACATAGAAATTGGTTGATTTTAAGTCAGACAACATTTTGATGTCTGCTTCGCGTGGGAAACAATAGAAACGAAGGCAAGATCGTTCTAGAATTCGAGCAGAGGTTACACAGCGTTATCTTTATATAGAACGCCCGGACACATAAGCATTGGTATCCGTAGCGTTGCTGTTCGTTCATTCACACAAGTTGGAGTTCGATTGTCCTCATGTCCCGTCTTGTTGCTCTGGGTTGCCCCGCGTTGTACCCAATGACGTAAGATGGCAAATGCCCCTGGCTTATGATTGAAGATCAATGTCTGGGAAATTCTCCACTCTTTGCCCGTAGTTATATTTTACCAGAAGGTCCAATAAAGCCGAAGAAGAAATAGAGCAACAGTCAAGTTGCCAACGTCACTAGGTAATCTCACTACTAAATTCAACCTATATTGGAGGTGTACTATGAGGACATGTTGTGACATGTTGTGCAAGAATCCCAAGGTCCTGGAACCTTTATCCTCCAATGGGTCTTTATCTAGAAAAAAGGGTCACATGGCTAAAGCGGCTTTGAAGATCCCGAGGCCCATTCTATCAATAGATACCTACGAGTAGATCAGAGTGTGGTGTGTACCGGATCCATCTTATCTATAATATGTTGGGAACCTACACAACACAGCCTATGAGAATAACCCTCGCGGAGGCTGCCTATCAATTACCCAGCGAAAAATTGCACGATAACCAACGACACCGCTATTGATTTGTTCACCGCTGTTGCTGGGTGCCTCACGAAGGGGGCGGAAAGGGTACGTCCAAGGTTGGCTACGCCACAGCCAGCCCGAGTAACCCCTCCATAGCGGGGCGCACCAATACGATGATATTAATGCCGTTGTCGAGGTTACCTAGACTAGGTGGGTATAGCGATTGTGGACCTCCGAGGTTAGTAGGCACTACACCAAGACTAAAGCTTGATAGAGAGAAGAACAAAGTGTGATATCAGCATGTATTATTTACATAGTACGCTGGTTGGGTAATACTACTAGGTACCTAAGGTAATAAGATGGGCACCAGTGTGGGGATATCAATGATCTAAGGTTAGGACTCAGTTACACTATTCCATGTACATGCTGACAACTGACTAGACTACTATTATAACCTAAGAAATGCACTCGGTAGATAGTCTTGGCTTAGCAACAGTCGGGTAGAAATGTTCATTTCTGACTAGTGCTTACCCATCGATTCAATAAGGCCACCATGTAAGCGGAACCCAACAGTTCAATACGGCGTGTTCGCCTCGTCGGGTAATTGAGCTTATATATAGGAATGCCCTCGACCCCACGTAGAAGTGGTCGTCCGCTAAGTAATGTGGTGTACGCAGATTACGCAAGGCCGCAGAGGAGCTCACGAACCCTGGACCCTTTCATGGCTTCAACTCAACATCTTCCACCGGTCTATACACCCCAAAGCAAACCTTTCGGATCTCCCGAGAAGGTTTTGCATAGGTATAAATCGACTTTCGTAATCGCCTGCTTCTTTCTCTTTTTCTTGATAGCACCATGGGTCTTTTTGAGTATACTCAATGTTAAGCCGATAGGCGGCCAACATCATGTTAGCTCATGGCAGGATGTGAGCGGTAGGATAAGCGAAGATGCAGTGTACACGTCGGAGAACTTGTATCGAGCTTCTGGGGTCCTCTACACAGTCGCTGCTGTGTTGACCCTCCCCGTGTTATCTATGGTGCTTAGCCATGCAGCTGTCGTCGTTGTCCAGCGGCGACACCCCGACCAGCGCCTGAATGCATCCCAGATGCTAACTCTAGCTGATGCCCCATGGTCAAGGCTGCCATCACGACTTACCACCAGCGCGCCGGGAGGTCCTTATGTTTACGGAGCAATAGCACTAGTTGCACTAGGCAGGCATTGAGATTTTCAACCCTTTCAGGGATTACTTGACTAATAATGAGGTCTTAGGCTTCCTTCAGCTAATAGTGCAATCGGCTCTGGTAACTTGGGAGGAGGTACGAGTGGCGACATATCTCGACGCGCCCAATGGTCCGTGGCCAACTGGGCACTATCGCGAAGTGCGCTACAGCATCCTCGGATTCGATCCTACTCCTCACTCGATATCTCAGCTACCGATTGCTCTTGTGACTAAGGAAGTAACCGCTAGGCTGTCCGCTGAGTCCAGCAAAGGTGCTCAGCTGCGACTTTGGCACGACGGACCAACTCCATTCACCGCCGCGTTCCCATCCAGCGTCAAAACTGGTGTACTACGGTACACTGCTATGCGCCTCAATACGTCGGTCCAATGCGAGGCCGTTTCAAGAGATAGCTTCCCAGGCACTTGCCCTGGGCCCAACCCGTTTTATGGCAACGTGTCATTGCCGAGCCTCCAGGGGGAGCATGATCCTGCTTACGGCAGGCCAAATATTCTCGTTCGTTGGTGTGTTCCAGGTAATATTAGTTCCTCTCCCTGGTCATTAAGTCGTGATCGCCAGGATATTGCCGAGGACTTGTTCGTCGATGCCTTTCTGCCCGAAGGGTCGCGGTCAGAGACAATCAGTGAGTCATTTACCACACATTGCTGGGCAAATACGACTCGTGGTTACTTCGAGCTCCCGAATTATCATAATAACTTCACGTCTGGCCCCTTGCTCGAGAGATGGATCAGTCCTCGAGGACGGTCCGCAACTACGAATGATGTGGAGGAGGACCCCGAGTGAGTCTTCCCCTGCCCTGAAACCTACACTTAACTATGTCCCAGAATGACTAAGATGGCAAACAATTAGTTTTGATTGGAGCTATATTGGCTGGTCCTACTACAGCAACTACCCGTATGAGGGTTATCATGAAGTCACGCCAGGACCTCTGACGACTGCTATGATTTCGATGCTCGGAAATGAAAGCTGGATCCTACCGTTGCAGAACATCTCAGAAACAACCGATCCTTCCACTTTGAAAACCATATACAGAGATATGTGTACCGGAGGCATCCCCTTCCAGTCGTGGGAATACGACGGCGGCTTCTCCTCTTACCGGGGTACCTGCGATGTTCGCCGTGGCTCGTACAATGCACCGCTGAGTGGAATAAAGTACCAGACGTATGGCTGGTTTAACTATTTCAGCCGGACCTGGAGTATCAACGGAACACTTGAATCAGCCGCTTTCTTCGCAAACGAGGCGACGCTTACAAGAGCCGGCATCCAACATTATATTTCCTCATACCCTGGCGTCGTCTATACCTCGCCAGGAGCGAAAGTGTACAAGCCGAGCATTCCCCTCCCAGCACATATCGTGGTCACAATTCTGATCGGCGCAGAAACTTTGACCGTTATTCTCCTCTTGATTTATATCTATCGCAAGGAGACGTTCGCTGACCGCCTAGACGCCCTAGTCATCGCGACGATTGGGGCACAGCTCTCAGCTGCCGGCGTAGAGCTGCCGCATCTACACGAAACCGATAAAAAGTGGCATAAATACCTGCAAGAATATGATGGTGTCATTGGACTCAGTCACGGTAGCTTGACGGATGACGAATGGCGTAGAAACTCATACGGAGGGGTTGCTCATGGGGAAGCCAGGACCAACGTAGGCAATGATATTCAACTAGCTGCGGTCGGTGAACCGGTACCGTCTAAAATACTCATTATTGGAGGGATTGGATCATTATAATCAAGTTGTGATTTACTGACTAAATTAGTCAGTGCTAAGACTTGATAAAAACAGGCTATATAAAATCAAAAGGCGGGCCGTTTTTTAAATAAAGAAAGGATTAAAATACTAGTAATTAAAGGCTTTTTAATTATATTAAGCATATTTTTTAACGTTATTTTTAATATAAGAACTAAAATTTAAAGAGTAAAGTTTTAGCTGTTAATTAATAACTTAAAATCTTAAATAATAGATTATTAAATTAGGACTAGTGTTAAAAATAAGACTTAAATATAGCTAAATAACCTTTAATTAACAATATATAAATATACTTTTTGTTTTAATAATAAAAGTTTTAACCAGGGTTATAATTTAGTGAATAATTTAATAACTAAAAACTTAATAAGTTAGTTAATAGGCAAACTTAAATTCAAAGTTTTAAGTTTGAGTTAATTATTAAGCAAACTTAAACTTAAAAATTATAAATAATTAAGTTAGTAACTTAAAACTTAAAACGTAAACGAAGTACTTTTTATATATAAAATATATATAAAAAGTACTTGTTTAAGTTAGTTAGTAAGCAAACTTAAACTTAATTATTTATTAAAAATTTAAACTTAAACT